>JARHVA010002402.1:637500-712500 GCA_037957365.1 Torreya grandis
CAAGCCAACAGATAGGGGAGAACTACATAAGTTCAAGGCCATTTTCTTAGTATTGTATATGTAAACAATTATCATTAACATAGGGGTATTTAGGGAATATAAACATCATGTTCCCACTAACCCATTTTTACCATAGCCACTACGAAGTTAAATAACTAGGGTTTTTATATTAATAAGGAATGATAATTCATGACCTAGATTTGAATACACCAAATTGAAGTAACATAGAACCCAAAGCATCCAAGATGGTCACATCCAATTTCAAAATGTATTATTTACTATATACTTGTGTACAATTTATACAATAGAGTTAACATATCCATTTTATGTTGATGCAAGTATCTATGTTCATAGAGGTACAATTTTCAAAATTAGGTGACTAATATAGAATCTAGATCTAGTCTACTTCTTGCATGTTCTAGATCCAAATCCATATTAGCATCATAACACACTAAGTATCTTTTTCTATCATCATTAAAATATTTATAATATTTTTACTTTATATCTTTAGCATATTATCATAATAAATTTAATATATCTTCTATCTGAGTTTCACAAAATTTGGTTTGCTATAGAGATAGTCTATCATCCTTGTGCCCTAAGATATTTCTTCCCCTTTTAACCCTAGATTCCCACTATCTATAATTTATGGTTAAACACTTGTAATAATGAAAAATTCACTTTAATAATGGTTAAATCATTTATAATATTATAAAAACCAACATCATGATGATGAATATGGGTATAATTCTTGGGCTTATAAGGGGGATATTATTGATTATTAAAACTAGTTAATAAAAGGTTATTTTCTAATCACAACATTATCAAATGTAACATTATTTTGTTTACCTTTTCCTTTATCTTGATTTTAGAAGATAATGATTGACTATTAGCTATGTTAGAATTATATTTTTGGCTATAATTACAATCTATTTATCTAGTGTTGACAACTTTATTATTAGTGATTTTGACATCATCTAAAGATTCATCAAATCCATATAGGCTTATATTATCAGCTAGAGCAATGGAGATATTATAATTTGCATGAATAATTTTTCTAAAATTTTGCACATCTATACAAGTGTTAGGATCATGATCTAATTTTAAAATGTTACAATAATGAAAAATGTCTTCTTTTTTACTTTTCTAAGGGTTAGTAGATTTACCCGATGTAGATGATTTGTCATTTAATTTCCATTTTATAGTGACCAAATCATTTCCAATATTATGGATGGATTTTAAAACATTACATTATAATAATTTAAACCTATGGTAGTTCTATCATAGAAACCAAAACATTTTAACCTCTTTTCATACTCAATGTAAAAAGTTATAGTTTCATCATAATCCACATTATTTTTGTCTTTTAAATCCATTTTATATTTTAGAGTCAAAACATGACAAAATATAATATAGACAACTTTTTAGATGGTCTAATATCATAGGGAATCTTTTGACATAATTTAGTGAATCTAGTTATAAAATAGTAAACTGGTTTCCCTAGATCAATATAAATATTTACTAATTTATTGACTAACTTTAAATACTATTTAGGTTTGTCCAAAAAAATTATAACCAATCCTCTATATCTTTATAATTAATAAAAAACACTTGTAGTGTTGTGCTCAACACACCTCCATTCTCAATTTTTTGAGTAAAGACTCAATATGGTTTGAAAGGAGTAGGTCTATTTTGATTTTTTTCTTTTGGCATTCATATGTACTCCTAGCTAGGCTTAAAACTTTACAAAGTTATTATTCCTTATGTGGATGATTTTAATTATGCATGTTTTTCAATATAAATGTAATGGGCATTTCCCCATTACCCAGGTTTTCACTATTTCATTTATTCAGAAAAAACCTCTTAATGACCTTCAAGATTTTTGGGTATATGCAAGTTTTTTGAATGTGTATGAATTATAGAACTAAAATCTTATGTTTTATATTTTGCATATTTTTCTCTTTGGGAAGTTGGTCTTCAAAAATATTTTTTGTTAAAACTCTCAGTTTTTTCAAGTCACGTGCATTGGCATTTTGTCATTTGCATATTTTTTCTTCATGATAAGTGTTATCAGAACTTTTATACATCTTGAAATTTGTTTATCATAACTTTTGTCTTCAGCATCTCTGAGCTTCCATGTCCTTGTAACTTTTGTTTGGAACATTTGTTCATGAATTTTTTTCAAACACGTTTGTCTTCACATTTTGTGTACCCAAGGCATCATGAGATTTAACTAGACTAGTTTTAACAAAGTTATGACATCCAAATTCTAAAGGCGTGCCATATGACATAACTAATCTTGTGTAAAATTAGTGTTAGGATGACACTTATCCAAGGTGACATGTAATTCTTCCTAATGTATATAAATTCTATGTGTTATATGCACCAAATTAAGTTTTAAAGTTTAAATTAAATGAGTAAAACAAGCTTGGATAAGTAGACATTAATGGCATATGAATTGGAATTAAATTACTATACTAAAATCTATATGAGTAAACCTTGAAGAGACATCATGCCTATTGATTAATAAAAATCTTGAGTGAACTTACATTCCAAAGAGAACTTGAAGCCCTATTTTTCTATGTTCAGTTGTGAATTACTTCCAGTAAGAGATAAAATGGTTGAATTAAAGATGATAATTATGTGAGTGAAACAAATAAATAATGGATTCATCATCTAAGGTATTTATGGGAGTATTTCAACCTTCAAATTTATTTATCAAGGATTTTATAGAATATATATATACATTGTCTTTGATGTAATAGTGTTCACTAATGAATTTGATAATTAAATAGATTTATGGGATGTAATAGAGAATGTAGATGCCCATTTACATGAGAAAAATATAAAATATAAGAAAAGGTGACTAGTAGTTAAATTAATAGCACTAAAGTTACAATAACTACATTCTATAGAAGCCAAGCCGAAAGTGATAACTTGCATTAACCCACTTTAGGACTCTTTCTTCTCAGGGAAGGTGACTAGTGGTTTTTTGCACCATATGACACATAAAATAGTTATCATCTACATCTCAAGGGATGATTTCTAGATATACTTGTGACTACCCACCTTAGATGCCACATTCGATGGACACAAAGTTGAATTATGGAAGAATATGAACATAATAAAAAATACATTAAGGAAATGGTTTACTCATGGGGAAATAATCACCCTAAAGGACAAGGAACCCATGCCAATAACCAAATTTAGGATGGGAATCAATATTGGAATGACCCTATTAAATAGATTATATAGTTATGCTAACATCCACTTCCTCCACCTAGAATGGGTGTCATTATTGGATTTATTTAGGACCTCAAAGATAAATTTTCCATAAGAGAGATAATCAATGTCAGGCTCCAAAAGAAGATGTTTAATAAGGACAAAATACCCATGTGAAACTAGTTCGACATGATGTCTTATCTATTAGATGTAGTCATATAAACCATTTAAGTTCATAGTGGATCACTCTGGAGCCCATCCTTAGATCATATCAAGAACTAGGTATATGGCTTCTTTTCTTTCCTTCACATTTATTTATATATAAGGAATATTTTCAAAATTACCAAAAATGTTATCCCCAAATTTAGAGGTAAATTCACAAGGAATCCTTGGACCAAGTATCAAAAAACATCAAGAAAACATTATGGCCAAGGGGGGTTATTTATTATATCTAGACTATAATATAATCATGGTGGTGGGAAATAAGGTTGCCCCTTTTTGTCTCCCCAAGTATGTCCCAAAAAAATTGGTTGAACAATAAATAACTCATCAACTATGGTGGAGTATTGATGAAGACATGAAGAAGAAACATAAGGGCATGTTTCATAGGTCTTATCTGATGATCAAATAGATGTGATACACTAATAGGAATCACTTTAGGGAGGTTGGTAAAACTAGATAATTGTACTCATTGACATCCTTACCACATAGGAATTGGGGTCCCCATGGCCTCATTCAAAATCATATCTCAAGCCTAAGCATTCCCTATCAACATGAACCATATGAACATGATTTTTTTCTTAAATGTGAAAGATGAGGTTGAGGTCATAGATAGGGCACAAGTTGATGTAATAAATAAGGATAATTTAAGGGATATACAAAGGGATCCCTCCATCACAAAAGAAGAGGTACACACTATGTTTCCACCTCTATGTGGATGGGATATAATATATTATTGAACCTCTCATCCTCCCCAAAAATGATTAGACTAGGGAAAGTCATCCCAACCACCACCCATTCTGATGATGATTATTAAGTAAGAGCATGGTGTAGAAGAAGACCCTATTATTAAAATTTATTTAGAAGAATTGATTTGCATTGATTCTATTGATGTGGGTTTTATGCACACCTCAAAAAGTTTAAATGAGGTAACATCTAACATTCTAGGATATCTATGGAATAGGGTTACACTCTAGGGCATGAGTTACAGGTATGACAATAAAATAACTAGGTGATGGAATAACATGTTGACCTTGTGGGTTTTTTAACTAGGTTTTGTGGATGGATGCATCAAATCTAATAAAAGGGTAATCACTAGGTGAGTTGCATAGGTGGAGAATTATTTTAGGTGGATATATCTCAAATAAATTCAAAATGGAAAGAAGGGTAAGGTATAAAATAATGTTATATATACTTGAAAGATAACTTATATGATTATTTCTTTGGTGGACAAGTATCTCCATGACCAGTGTTTGTTATTTATAGCTTTTGCATACTCAAAAACAAGTTTAGTTAGTAGTCTAAGATAACAAATATATGAGGTATAATGATATCAACTAAAGTTTACTCTTCTTAGTGTTATTATTACATATCCTTATATAAGAGATTACAGGTTGATCTTTAAAATTTTCTCTTTTTACTTTTCTTATTTAACCAATTTATTTACCAGAGCTTAAAAAGATGAAACCCAATCTTGGGCCTCCTATATTCTAATGAGAGATAAATTTAATACATTAGCTACTTCTAGAGGGTTCATTAGGTCTAAGTGGTTGAATGCCTTATTAAGGGTGTACAATACCAAGAAATTCAATTTATTCTCATCTTCTCTAAGAAGCTTAAATAATTTGGTTATTAAATGCATGTGTGGATCCAAATTTAATCTCAAAGAATGAATTGAATCCAAAATATCATATACCCTAAGTGCCACATTTTTTATATCTTTGTCCATACCATGGGGAACTCGTATCACATGTTTCTACTCTTTAATAATTTCTAAATCTTCTTCCATCTCTTGTCTAGCCAACTTAATTCCCTCATGCATAGATAATATTACCTCGGTATGGGACTCTATATAGGAATTAAGGTCCTCAATATATGGGTACTAACCCTTCTTCCTCTTCTAACTCTTTGAAAGGGAATAAATTTCTTCCCATTCCTCCAAAATCAACCCTCTTCTTGAACTATCCTCAATATTTCTCTTTCTAATCCTCTAGATTGATATTATAGCCTTGACAAAAAGTGAGCTTAGCATGGAAAGCTCAGTAATTTTTAGGTTGGTCCTATTAGAATATAAAGCTCCTAACACCTTATCCCAGTCTAGAAGAGTGAGCTTTAAAGGATTTGGTGGCTGAGATTTAACTTGTGCATCCTCCTCTGGTTCATGTTCAATTTTCAAAGAGGGTTTGGGCATTGAGGGCCAAATTATTTTAGACTATTTTATGTTACCAAATTATGGCATTGGGTGCACAACATAGACTAGTTGCTTTCTTGGATCCCTCATAGGTGTGACTAATATCATGTTGAAGAAGGTAGAGGTAAACCCAATTGGGTAAAAGAAATAATAATGTGGGTGATGGGTTGGCTGATGGTTTGGATGGAAGGAGCTAAGGTTGAAGGGATGGAAACTAAAGGAATAATAACTAAATTAGTGTAGGATAAAGAAGGTGAAGTGGAAATAAGAAAAGTAGAGGTTGGGTGCATGAAAAATAAACTAAAATAAAGTGATTGCATAGGAATGAAAGTTTAAATATTTGGAATAGGGATGGTAGAAACAATAAGTAATGAGATTAAATGAAAAAGGCCTAAGGGTGTAGTGAAAAGAATGCCCTTACTAGATGAATTATTGGTAAGAGGCACCTTTGATTTTAGTGATTACAAGCTTAATCCTTGGCTTACTATAATTCCTACTCATATACTTCTTATGCTGTCTCTCCTTCTAGTGAAGGTTATGTCTCCTTGATTTTGTCTATGGATGGGGTATAAGGTCTATCCTCCTTTGGTTTCCTTTGATAACATCATGTTGTTATCCTAGCTTATAGATTAGTCACCTATTAGAGAAGAGGAGGGGTAGTCATACTAGATGTTAGGGCTATTAAAGGTGTTATTTATAATTCATTAGAAGAATCAAAGAAAATTATCTCCATCTCTTTATTCTTGTGATATCCTTTCCTTGAGTTAGTTCCTTTGCTAGCTCCTTCTTGACTTTCCTTAGTTCCATAGTTGATGCTCGAATGAGAGGATTTTGTTCCTCTTCCTCTTATGCATAAGTGGGCATATCTTCTAGATCTTGAATTTGTTCATATTATTTGGCATGTGATGCTTCACATACCAACTATTCTTGCTCCTATTGTTTATCCCAAGCCACAAGTGGACCTTTGGGATCTTGTCCCTAGTCTATTGGTTGTTGATATGGATTGCTAATACAAAACTTAGAATATCTCAATTCTCCTAGTGGTGGGATCCTAAAATTTACTTGGTTGAGTGTGAGGGAGGGATCTACTTATATTAACCTCAATAAATCTTAACTCAATCTTGCTTTCATTGATCTCTATTTCACTTCCTCATCAAACTTGTCATTTAATAATAGGAAGTCATGATCAAATGGCTCATGTTTATATGAGAGTCCAAGGGTGTGGATCTTTTGATGGAATTTCCCATGGGGATCCCAATCCCTATGGAGGAGAGTGGCTAATGCATATGCTCTCCTCACATTTACAACTTACCTAAATTACTTCTTGATGGTGTTCTTCAAATTTCCAATAGTGATATGAGAGACATGGAAGGTAGCTTTATTATTTTTTATTAGCTCCTCATCTATACCATTGTATATCTAGAAGGAAGTCTCTTATTTAGATACCTTGTCAGAAATAAAATTAGGAAGATAAAGAGGATATTCTTTATGTCTAGAAACCATTATGATAGTTTAGTCAGGGTACATCTAGTAATCTCCCATATTGGAAAGTGTTTTGTAAATGCTTGGTGAAATCCCAGCCAAAGGCTGGCCATGGATGGAAATCTAGACTTGAGAGTAAAAATCCTCTACAATTATGTAAATGTTTTTGACATATGAGTATATGTGAATGAAAGAGTAATAGTCATATATTTCATTAATGATAACATATGGTTTGGGATTCCATAAATTATGCATGTATATTATTTTCATGACTACATATAATAGGCAAGACATCATAGAAAACTTTACCCTATGTGTCCCCCTATCTTTGTGTAGAATTTATTCTTATAGGTTGGCACTAATTAATTCCCCCAATGCATTAATGTAATTTGAAGTATTGAGAAATTATAGCAGGGGAACCCATTTCAGATGTAGGAAATGGATGCTCACATAACCAAAGAATCAATTTAATAGTGTCATGCCTATGCTAATACCTATTTTAATTAGGTGATAGGGATGGGATTCTTAATATGTTACTTTATAGTAAATGTGTCCCCTATGAGAAGCCGCCTTATTAGTGCTCTCTCCACATTATTGGCCTTATTCTAGGTGACCATGGTATGAAAGTCAAATGTAACATCTAGGATAGGGAGACTCAAATACCTCATAAATTATTCCCCATGATGATTATGTTATTATCAATGTAGTGGAGTTAACCACCATCTACAATTATTCCCTTGAAGAATATGCTTCACATCAAGTATATACATGGAATGAACTTTGACTTAGCAGTTATGTTGTGAAGGGCCTATTGTTTAAATAGGTTTAGGTCATTTACCATCTATTTCTCCTCAATCAAGATGTCTTCTTCCAATTTAAATGAATCTAAATTCTCTATGACCTCCCACAATGTTGATTAATTATGATAAATTCCATAAACATAGTTGTGAATCAAAATTAGTGTCCCTTGTATGATTTGGATGAAGATTTCAGGGTTGTTTGATGGATGCTATTACATTAAAGATTTTTAAAATGGTAGGAACTAAACTAAACTATGTGAGTTTCAAGTTGTCTTAGTCATAGCCAGGGCTTTTGAGATTGTATAAGGCTTAATTTTACTTGAGATATTGAAAATTAAATGAGACAAAATTGGTTTAGGGCTTGATGTTATAGCTTTCTACATTCATTTTTAGTTTGTAGTCAATTAATCACTAATGTCTATGAGCTCATCACCTTTATTCAATTCAAATTTGACCACCCAGTCCAAGTATACATGCCACATATGATGCTTTATCATTTAGGGTGTCATGGTGTTTCCTTTCCATTTTTGATATTTTTCATTATATTATTAAATCAAAGTTTTATTTAGGGCCTAAAAGACCCCAAAATCCAAATGATATTCAGAGAAATTCATTAAGAAATAATTTGTTTGAAAGTCACCAAAGGAATAGTTACTAAAGACAAAGAAATTTTAGGAAAGATTGTAGCTCAGGTGGAAGTTGTCGTATAGAAAGCTTCCAATGAGAAATTTTTTGAATGGGATAAATCTTCCAATGAGAAAGTTTCCAACTGGAACAAAGCTTCTAAATTGAAGTTCCTGAAGTAAAACTTCCAAAGATAAAGTTGCCAACTGAAAAGTTTCCAAAGATTTTTTTTTTTGAAGTGAATGTTTCCAAAAATAAACCTCCCAAAGAAAATATTTCAAATAAAAGTCCCCAAAAGAAATCTTTTGAAAAATTTCCTAAAGACTAACCTTCCAAATAAAAAATTTTGAAGTGAAAGTTTTCGATGATAAAGTTTCTGACTAGAACAAAGTTTTTGAAGGAAAGTATCTAAAGCCTAAGTTTCTCAAAGTAAATATTTTGAAGATAAAGTTATCTATCATAAAAAAGTGTTCAAAGACTATTTCCCAACATGAATAATCTAAATAAGATAGTCTAAATACTTACCATTCAAAGCAATTATTCCTAAATTTCCATTAATAGAGTATTTTGAACAAGTCCTTTCAAATGGAAAAAAGTATACCCCAATGTGATTTAATGTTAAAAACATTGAGATTTTACAAATTATAAGAACCAACACAAACACACACATACCCAAATAAAATATACATCTTCTAAAAAAAATGGGTACCCACTTTTCAAAGAAAAATAGAAGGTGGGGTGTGTTGAATAAAAAAAATGGTGACTCATAGGGATTAATAGTCCCAAGTTTTTAAGAACCTAAAATCCATGGTTTTTCAATCCAAATAGCCACATTAAACCATACTTTAAAAAAATTATTAAATAAAAAACAAAAAGAATCTCTTAGTAATTCTATGTAACATACTAACTTCACTTAACCCTTGGATCTATGTGTGGAAAGTGAGGTTATTTATCTCTTGTCCTAGGGTTTTAGGCAAATACATGGGGTGAGTTGTAGGTTTTATTTTGATTGGGAATTATGTGCATATACATTGGGGGCTTGGGCATTGATCTACTGTCATCCAGGCATCCATAACCCCAACATAGATACCTTTGATCACCTCTTCTATATTTTCTCATATTTTCCATGATGCATGATACATTGATCTTATTTCATCATGTGGAATTTGAATCCTCTTTAATTTTTTTTTGGAATTTTGTATTATGCCTTTTATTTTTAAACCTTTTCTCTTTTTAAACCTTAAAAAAGTATCAGCATTTTCTATACATTTAACCTAAGGGGATGAGGAGGGCTTTTTAAATTTACACAAAACTATGGGAGTAAATTTCATGTGCTTGATGGAATCATTATATTTGGTATATGTTCATGGATAAATCTCTCATTGATTGCATGGATTAAGAAATTTGAACTATAATATGCAAAACCCATTGATTTGAGTTGGATTTTGAAATACCTCAAACTATCATTTGATTATACTAGGATTGATCAACCTACACTACCATGAAATCAAAAGAAAAAACTACCCTAGAAAGTAGGAAAACTACTAAAAACAAAAAGATAATCTAGAAAACATGATCTATTCTAATAAAAATAAATGACTAAAAGAAAAAAACTAACTAATAAATAAAATATAACCTATTCCTACCTCTACTAGGGCATCTTTTGTTACTCAAAGACTTCTCCAGATGGGGAAGCACTGAACTAATGCTTCAAAAATTGCCCATTAAATAGATATATTAAATAATTACCTTGAAGATATTTTAATTGTAATTCATTATTGCCTAAGATCTCAGAGATCTAATATAGTCCTATCCATAATGGGGTAAATTTGGCATGCATTTATTTTTTCTCATGGGATTTGTCCCATAACAACACTAAATTAGAGATCTTAAATTCTTTAAATTTCACTCTCTTATCGAACCATCTCTTGACCACATCCTAATGTTTTCTAAAGTTTTACAATCCGTCATTCCTAGAGTCTTTTATTTTGATGATATCCAATAATATGGACTCTATTTTGTTATTGGGCTCCATGTATTCCTACATAAACTTATATGTTGGTAGTTTTAACATGATTAGGAATAATGGTTATTTACCATAAACTAGTAGATATGGTGAGGCTTTAAGGGCCTAGTTGTACCTAGTCTAGTCTACCCATACTTCATATTTTAGTAAGATATGCCACTCCCTAGGTTTATCTACAACTGCCTTCTTGATAAAGTCTATGAGGTTCTTATTGGTTGACATAGCTAATCTATTTTCTTGTGGGTAGTGATTGGAGGATGATATGATTGTATTCTAATTATCATGGGCCCATTAAATGAACTTAATTAATTAAAATTCTATCCCATTGTCACAAACTAAATATATAGGCATGTCAAACCTAGTTGTGATATATTCCTCAAGAAAACTAATCACATCTTGGGATATTGAGTTCTCGGTGGTTATTGCCTAAGTACATCTAGTATAATAATATGTATAAGTCAGCATAAACTTATTCCTAATTAAGGAATTTGGGTTTATAATACCAATGAAATATAAGCCCCATTGGGATAATGACCTACCTTCAATCATAGGTTATAGTGGCATTGATATGTGTACCTCTCATTTTTCCAAGACTTGGCATTCATGACATGTCCTCACATGGAAGTGAGCATCCTTAAATACCGTTGGCCACTAATAACCCATTTTGAGTATTTTATGGACTTTAGTATTTCCATATGGATGGTTACTACCAATCTTTTTATTTAATTTTTCTAAGATTTCTTGAGATTCTCTACATGACACACACCTTAAATAGATGCCTTTGTAATTATTACTATAGAGGACTCCTTTCCTAATCATATAATGAGTATCCAAGATCCTTAAATATCTATTTTATTTTCTCTTGAGTTCTTAAGGGCACATTCTAGTGAGTAAGAACTAAATAAGAATTGAATACCAATCTTCTTGAGAAACTTGTGTTTGATAGACCTCTTTTATGGTGATGTGCAGGTTTAGTTCAGTCATCAATTAAATAATGCCTCACCCTCTCATGATCCTGATAGGTTTGATTTCAATATCAAATTCCTATAACTTTTACATCCATTTACCTCTATGCTTCCCCAATTTATTTTGTCCTAATGTAAGATTGATAATAGGATCTGACACTATGGCAATGGTCTTATTCTAGAGGATGTAGTGCCTAAACTTCTTAATTATCTTTATGAGAGTGAATATTTATTTGTCAATAAGGGAATATTTAAGATTTTCATCTTTCAATTAGTACTCATGAATGTGATAAGATTCTCACTTTTTTCCTTTTTATATGTAAGTATGGTAGTAATAGTATGCTCTAAAGTGATTGAGTACAAGAAAAATTCCTTAGTGAAATATGGGATTATCAGCACTAGGGCTTGTGAAATAGCCTTATTTATGTCTTGTAAGGAATTTTTATCTTTATGCATCCAATACACTTTATAATTTTGATTGAGAATTGTGTTTAGGGGAATTACAATCTCTAAAAATCTTAATATAAATTTCTTTATGAAATTTATCTTCCCAAAGAAAGATTTGAGCTCCTTTTTGTTATTTGGAAACATTATTTTTGAAATCCCCTAGATCTAATCTAGGTCAATGGTGATCCTATCTTTAGTAATAATGTGGCCTAATATATTTCCTTTGATATCATGCAATATAATATTCTTTGGGGTTAAGTGATATATCAAACTTACTGCGCCTTTCAAAAATGGACTAAAGGTGGTTACTATGGCTAGCTCTATTTTTAGAAAAAATAGTGAGATTGTTCATGTATATGATTATGCACTTACCTATTATTCCTTGTAATTCATGATCCATTTATTTTTAAAAAGTATCTCTATCATTGATCAACCTAATTAGCATTCACTTATATTCATATGTTTCCCATTTCATAGTAAATATTATTTTCATCTTATCATCTGATTTGACTAGTACTTGATTATAGCCTAGAAATCCATCTAATAAAGATATAATTTTATACCCAATCATAGTTTATATTACCTCATATAAGGATAGAAAATTAAAATTTCTCATCTTTAAATCTTTATTCAGATTCCTAAAGTTGACACACAGTTTGATTTCACCACTCTTTCTCTTGATCAAAACTAGATTGGCCACCTAGGTTGAATACCTAATAGGAAAAAATATCCTAACACTTAGCAAATTCTCTACTTCTTTCTAGATCAATGGTTCCAAGATAGGATTAACTAACCTTTGCCTTTGTCTAAATGGTTTATGATCAGGATTGAGTGGAATCCTATGGGTGATGAACTTAGGGTTGAATATCTTTAAGTCATCATAGGTCCATGCAATTACATATTTATACCTGATAATCATTTTCTTAACCTTTTTCCTTTAATTTGGTGTGAAACTTAAGATA
Organism: Torreya grandis; assembly: GCA_037957365.1. NCBI lineage: Eukaryota > Viridiplantae > Streptophyta > Pinopsida > Cupressales > Taxaceae > Torreya > Torreya grandis. The sequence goes on from JARHVA010002402.1 coordinate 650,439, forward strand.
ATATTAATGAAGTGTGCATCCTTCTCATTACCTACATTTTTTGAGCTAAATTTAGATTCATTAACCTTGAGTTAATTCTATGATTGTGATTGAGAATATATATCAAAGGTCCTTTCCAATGGGAGATGATTTTCCTTAGTTGGATAATACCTTCTTCATGTAATTCTCCATGGCACCTATGTTTTCTTTCCTCATCATCAATTATCTAAGATTCAAAAAAACCTAAATTTGTCAAAAATTGAACAATCTATTGGTCATCATCAAACACTTGAAAATTTTCAACATTGTTTGGTATTGAAGGATAAGGTACCAATTCAATGGAGAACTTATATAATTGTGACTCCTATAGGTGTGCCAAATTTATTACTGAAGTGGTTATTGAATAATTGGATTGGTTTTTTTCTCTTGGGATGTTATTATGTTAAAAGTTTTAATTAGATCTTGGGCTCTATGCATGTATTTATTCAATATGACAATTTGCATTGATATTTATTTTTAACCTAGTTAATCACAAGTTTAGAGTCTCCATTTACTAGTAGTTAGTTGACATTGTTCTTGAGGGTAAACTATAGTCCCAAAATTAGGGCCTCATATTATGTTATGTTATGTTATCAATGCATGGGAATTAGAGCCTATATGCTACCAATATTTTCTTCCCATATGGATCAACTAAATCAACACTAATGCCTAATCCTTCTTAGTCAAAATGGAGAGTTCACAATTGGGAAGGGCCCTAAAATTCTCCTAGTGCTTCATGTATCATAGTAAATGTATAAATTTAGAGGTAAAAAAACTTATAACTTAATTCTTCATTAACAACATTGTACTCTATAATAGAATGATTCATACTTGGCTCTTGATCAATCTTGATTTGGTTGGTAATGCCTCTCAAAAGTAGCCAAATATGTTAAAATTCCAAGAAAATATATCCATTTAGCATTTTGACCAATATCTACTCAACAATAACCCATACCCTTCAAGAATATCCACTACCAATATGTTGATTGTCATTTATACCCTAGTTTATAAGTCAACCTTAATTATCACATCATTAAGCTCTCCTAATATAGGCACTACTATTTTATCTAGTTGTGACATCATCCTATTAGATGGATATGGTGTTAAACCAAGCTTATGATAAATGGAATTTGGAATTACTATTTATAAAGCTCTAGAATCTACTAGATAATTTTGTATATTCTTGTTAAATGCTTGAATGGTTAGTAAGAAAGGGGGAACCTCAAGATTGATTTTGTATATGATAGTTATGTTAGATGTCCTAAAATTTTTTGCAACAAACTTTCCTATGATAGAATTCCACAAGATCTCCTTCTGTTCTATGATTTGTGCTAGTTCATGAAGACTGATGTTGGCCTTAATTTTATTCGTATCCCCAATAATACTATATCCTATTTTATTATATTCCTCTCTATGATGAGGCTGATCATTCCTTTTAAATAGAGGAGGATTATTATTAACTTTGGAATTTAAAGGGATAACTATATTATTAGGAGGAATAGTAGTAAGAGGCTACCTATTCTTTATATTATAATTATTCTTGTTGAACTACTAAGATGCTTATAATTCATTAGAATTATTCTCCAAAATATTTACATCTTCATTAGGGAAGGAAGACTCATAGGTCTCAATGACCATAACTAAACTTGAAGGGCCAAATTCATGAGGGAGATATAGAGGATTCATCATTTGATCTTATTTTATCATTTCTCTCTAAAATATTTCAAAGGCTACATAGAACTCTATATAGTCTAATTCTCCATGCTGTGATGTGTTATGGACCCTTCACCAATTGGGCAAAACTATCTCCATGATATTAATTTATGGTATCTTGTTATATTTTTTTTTTCCATTATTGGTGGGCCTATTAAAAGTCCTTTTTTATCTTAGAAAACTAGAATTTTAGTTATGATTTTGATTAGTGGTATCACCCATCCTCTCTTTCATATTCAAGAAATCATTGCTCAACTTTTGGACCATTCTATGTATAGAATCCAATTCAACTTTTTTAGAGTCAGAACCCTGAGCAATATTGCATTGGTGTGAGCCTAATGCTAATTATGCTAGTGGTCATTCCTTTGTATCTAATTATTCAAGAAAACATAATTTTATTTTAGCATTTGCTACATCATAAGAGGTAGAGTGTACAACTAATTATGATTAAATGTAGGGGAATTTTTATTAGCATGTGGAATTGTATTTAAAGATGGGAGTCCATTGCTAAAAGTTTGGCCTCCTAGATTATAAGGGATAAGCTATGGATTGAGATACTTCTTGATGTTAATATCTTCATAGAATGCCAAAGTTAGAGTATTGGTGGTTGTATTTATTTGTGAGAACACTATGGTAATAGGATCTAGGGTGTTTTTGTCTATCTCGAGCATCAAATTCTTGCCTAGATTATACATGGCATTCCATTGAGTGTACATATTTTGGAATATTTAATTGAAGACCCATATTGACTTTATAGGTTCCCTATTCATGTTGGAAAAGAGATAATAGAATAGGTTTGGATTAGTTACTTATTAAAATTATGTAAGGAGTGTATTTTGACACTCATTCCATGATGTGATAGAATTTTCTTGAAAATTAAGATACCAATCATAAGAAGAATCTTATAGAGTAAATGGAAAAATCTTGCATGCAACATCCTCATGGATGACATTCATTAACCTCATAGTGACCTTGAAATAATTAATATGTTCTTCTACCTTCCTCCCACATGAGGGGGAAAAGGTAGGTAAATGCTTTTCTAGATTCATTGGTAGATCATATTGGTCCCTAGGGATGGTAATGGTGGATATAATTAACCAAGGTTGAGCCATAAGAAGATTGATAAGTGGGATGATTCTTATATGAGAAATTATCCTGGCTTGGTGTATCTCAGGGATAATAGATATGGGTCTAGACCTCCAAAGATATGATAATGGTGAAAATAAAAGGCTAGCTTGGGATCTAGACCTTATTAATCTCTTGAGTGTCTCCATAATGACTAGCCCCTTTTTATTGGAAAAACACACAAGTTTGCCCTCTTTATAGTACCAACTTATTTTCTATTGATGTGGGTTTTATGCACACCTAAAAAAGTTTAAAATAGGTAGCCTCTAACATTTTAGGATATATATGGAACATGGTTATAATTTGGGTTATGATTTGTAAATATGTGGTTAAAACAACTAGGTGATGGAATAACATGTTGAGCATGTGGGTTATTTAACTAGGTTTTATGGATGGATGCATGGAATCAAATAAAAGGGTAATCACTAAGCAAGTTGGATATGTGGAGAATTATTATAGGTAGGTAGATCTTAAAGAAAATAAAAATGGAAAGAAAGGTAAGGTAGAAAAAAAAATTGGGTTCTTGAAAGATAACTTTTAAGGTTATTTATTTGGTTGACAAGTATCTCCATGACTAGTGTTTGTTATTTGTAGCTTTTGCATACTCACAAACAAGCATGATTAGTAGTATAGGATAAAAAGTATAGGAGGATTAATGATATAAATTGAAGGTTTCTCTTCTTAGGGATGTTATTGCATATCCTTTTATAAGAGATTATAGTTTAGACCAAGAAGTTATCTAGGGTATTTATGGCTCACACCTAGAAGACTATAATGAAAGAGATACTTCTACACACCTTAGTTTATTAACTCAATATTTAATAACTAATTAAGTAAATGAAACCTATCAATCCTCAGTTTATATTGCACATCTAAGATTAATATTAATTAATTAAAACATTTAGATTCATCTTTAGCATTGGCACACTTCAAAATTATTGAATCAATAGAGACAAAGGAAATTGAAATTCATTAACACAGAGAGGGAAGAAAAAAGAACAAACATAGTTTCATGCCAATAAATTTCTTGATCTCTTTTTATATATTCATCCAAAACTTTGACCCTTTGAAAAGAGGGTTCTACATGTATATAAAGAGCTTGGAGAATGGGTCACCTCATCCTTCAAGTTTGGAAAACTTTTTGTTACATCATATATAACTAGATCATAAGTCTTAGTTACACCTCACAACTTATAGATATTTCAAACATGAAATGTAAAAAAAATGGATGAAACTAGAACTTAACTATTTGTTTATAACCATTACATACAAAATTGTAAAAAATAGCCTTAATCTTTAGGCTAAATTGGCTCTTAATAGTTTTCAAAAAAATTGTTGTAACTAACAATTTGATGATTGCTATGGATTTGGTGAATACAGATGTACTTGGTCATGCAATAATTGATTAAACTTGAGTTATAATAAAGACTAAACTATGAGGTGGAATTGATGTAGCTATTGAACTAGAAGGATTATTATTTTATGACAGTGTTATTATTAACATTGAAGATGGGATTTGAGGAGCAAAATTGGTAGGTGGTACCAATGCTACATTCTTGAATCTAAATATTGGTAATTTTTGTATGCCTTAGCATGTTGAACATGAATAATGTTTATGTCATGAAGATGAGGATTTGTCACCTACTAGTTTATTCCATCAATCTTGTATGATTTGTCTTGATGGATTAAAAGCCAACCTAGAAGGATTCTACCCCTATTGTCTTTTTCCTTGTTATGCTCAACTTTGATTTAATGTCCTTGAAGCTCAATCCTTGTAAACTCTATTTGAATCCATATAATACTTGTTGAATGATTCGATAAAAAATGGCTTGAGTTACCAACCTACCTCTATTATCCTTAACTCTAATCAATTCAATCTTAGTCAAAAATTTCTCTACTTATTTTTATTATTTGACCAACTTATTTACTAGAGATTCATAAGATAACACCTAGTCTCAGTCCTCATATGTTCAAATGAGAGATAAATTTAATGCATTAGCTTCCTTTAGAGGTGTCTTTAGGATTAGGTGGATGAATGCCTTATTATGGATGTACTATACCAAGAAATTCTTGTCTCAGTAAGAAGATTAAATAATTTTGTTATTGAATTCATGTGTAGATTCAAAATTAAATCTCAAAGAATGAACTAAATCTAAAATCTCATATTCCCTAAGTGCCACATTTTTTACATCTTATTACATATTAGGGGGAACTTATATCACCTTTTGCAACTTTTTAAGAGTTTCTAACTCTTCTTCTATCTCTTATTTGGATATCTCATTTCCCTCACATATAGTTAAGACTACCTTAGTATGGGTTTCCATATAGGACTTGATGTACTCAATATATGAGGACTAAATATTATTCTTGTTCTACCTCTTTGAAAAGGAATACACTTCTTCCCTTACCTCTAAAATTTACCCTCTTCCTGGACTATCTTCAATATTTCTCTTTTGGATCCTCTAGATTGATGTTTTAGCCTTGTAAAAAAGTGAGCTTACCATGGGAAGCTCAATAATATTTAGATTGGGCTTATTAGAGGCTAAATATCCTAAATTATTAGCCCAATATATAAGAGTGAGATTCAAAGGCTATGATGACTAAACTTCAACTTGTGCATTATCATCTAGTTCATGTTCAAATTATAAAGAGGGTTTGGGAATTGAGAGCCAAATTATTTTACACCAAGCTATGTTCTTGAATTGTGTCATTGGGTGTATAACATAGATTGGTTGTTTTATTGGTGCCCTCTTGGTTGTGACTACTATTAGGTTGAGACTATTGTTAAAGAAGGTAGAGGTGAACCTAATTAGGTAGATGAAGCAATAATTTGTGTAATGGGTTGGTCATTAGATGGGACGGAAAGATATATGATTGAAGGGATGAAAACCAAAAGAATAGTAACTTCATTAGTGGAGGTTGAAGAAGGTAAAGTGAAAATAGGTAGAATAATGATTGGGTGCATGAAAGGGATACTAACATAAAGTTCTTACATAAGAATGAAAGTGGAAAAAATTAGAGTATGGATGGTATAAATAATAGGTATGACATTAAAGGGAAAAGGTCTAAGGGGGAAGTGAAAATAACACCCTTACCAGATGAATCATTGTTGAGAGGTACATTTTCTTTCAATGCTTTCAACCTTAAGACCTTGGATTGATATAATTATTCCTCAACCACTTGTTATGTTGACTTACCTTTTAGTGAAGGATTTTCCTCATTGAGTGCTTTCATGGATGGTATTTGAGGTCTATCCCCCTTTTATTCCCTTTGATAACATCATGTTATTCTCCTAAGTTATGAAGCAATCACCTATTGGGGAAGAGCAGGGGTATTCATGCTAGATGTTAGGGATATTAAATCCATCATTTCTTTTTCATCAAAAAAATCCAAGAAAATGATCCCTATCTCTTCCATTATTGTGTTGTGTTTTCCTTGAGTCATATCCTATGTTAGCTCCTACTTGACTTTCCTCAGTTCCACAATTGATGCTTGAACTCAAGGATTTTTTCCCTCTTCCTCTTGCATAGGAGTGGGAATCTCTTCTAAATCTTGAAATTGTTCATAATCTTTAGCATTTAATGCTTCACATACCAACTATTATTGCTCCTTTTGTTGGTCTTGAGCTATGGGTAGAGCTTGGGGATTTTATCCCTCGTCTACTGGTTATTCATATTAATTTACACTCTAGAAGTTAGATGATCTCCATCCCCTTGGTGGTGGGATCCTAAAATTTTCCTAGATGAGTATGAGGGAGGGGTCTTCTTGTATTATCCTCAACAAGTTTTCACTCAAGTCCACTATCATTTCTCTATTTTTCACTTCTTCATCATCCTTGGCATTTAAAAATAAGAAGTCATGATCAAATGTCTCATGTTTTTATGAGAGGCCAAGGGTGTGGATCTTCAGTTGGACTTTCCCATGGGGGTCCCAATCCCTATGGGGGAGAGTGGCTAATTCATATGCTCTCCTTGCATTTATAGCTTCCTTGAATTACCTCCTAATGGTGTACTTCATCCTTCCAATAGTGATACAGGAGTCATGGAAGGTATATTTATTATTCTTTGTTAGCTCCTTATCTATACCATTCCATATCTAGAAGGAAATATCTTATTCATCTACCTTGATAAGAAAAAACTTAGGAATATGAAGAGGATCCACCTTATGGATGACAACCATGATGATAGTGTAGTGAGGGTATATCCAATAATCTCCTACATTGGTAAGTCTTTTGGTAATGCTTGGTGAAATCCTAGGCAAATATTGGCCATGGATGGCCATACATACCTAAGGGTAGAGATCTTATGCAATTCTAGTTATGTTTCTGACATATGAGTATATGTGAATACAATATTAATAACCACATATTCAATTCTTGATAACATCTAGGTTGAGACTCCATAGAAATCCATTATGCTTATAAACTATTCCTATGACTGCATCTAATAGGTAAGACATCATATAAAAGTTTCCCCCATATGGCCTCCTATCTTTATGAAAAAAATTGTTTTTGTATGTGGGCACTAATGACTTCCCCTAATGCATAGGTACACTTTGAAGTACTTAACAAGTCTAGTAGGGGAACCCATTCCAGATGTAGGAAGAGGATGCTCATATGGTTAAAGAGTTAGATCAATAGTGTCATGCCTATGATAATACCTATCTTGAATCAAATGATAGGGATATGATTCTTAACATGTTCCTTCATATTAAACATCTCCCTTGGGGAAATCTACCTTTCTAGTACTTGCTCCACATTGTTGGCCTTCTTCTAGGTGACCAAGATATGTAACTTATAAGTAACATCTATGATAAGGAGACTAAAATACCTTATAAATTCTTTCTCATATATGTACACAATGACTATGTTATTTTGAATGTAGTGGAGGTAACTACCATCTAGATTTCTTCCCTCAAAGAATAGGCCGCATAGTAAGTCTATACATGGAATGACCTCTAACTTAGTAGTTATGTAGTAAAGGGCCTACCATTTGAATGGGAGAAATTCCTTTACAAGTTGTTTCTCCTCAACTAAAATGTCTTCTTATAATTTGAATAAATCAATGTTATCTATGGCCTCCCATAACATTGATTAATTAAGATAAAGGTCATCAAACATAGTTGCATCAAAATTAGTGTCTAACTATTCAGTAGAGTCCTTGATGGAAAAATTGGAGGGTATTGAGGGTCCCATGTATAATCTATATGAAGACACCATAGCTATTTGATGGATGTTTTTATGCTTAAATATTTCTAAAATGGTGGGCACTAAACTAAATTATGTGAGTTGAAATTCATCCTAGTCATATCTAGTGCTTTTGATATTATAGAAGGCTTAAGTTTACTTGAGCTATTGAAAATTGAATGAGATGAAATTGGTTGGGGAATCAATGATATATATTTTTGAATTTATTTTTAATTTGTGCACCATTAATTTCCAACATCTATGAGCTTGACACCTTCATTAAATTAGTACTTAACCACCCAGTCCTAGTGTACGTGCTACATAGGATTCTTTGTCATTTAGGGTGCTAAAGTGTTACCTTACCCTTTTTGACATTTTCATTATATGGTTGAATTAAACTTTTCCTTAGGGCCTAAAATACCCTAAAATACAAATTCTCTTTAGAGAAATTCATTCCAATTTTTTTTCTAAAATCTGCCAAAGGAATAGTTCTTGAAGACTAAACACTCTTTGGAAAGATTATATTTTGGGTAAAAGTTATGGAATATAAATATCCCAATGAGAAAGTTTCCAAATTAAATATTTATATGAGAAAGTTTTTGACCAGAGCAAAGCTTCTGAATTAAAGTTACCAATGTAAACCTTTTGAAGAGAAATTTCTAAATGAAAACCTTTTGAAGAAAAGTTGCCAAAAAAAAACTTCCAAAGAAAAAGTTACCAAAGACCAAAATTTTTTGACTAGAAAGTTTCTGAAGAAATTTTTTTGAATTGAAAGTTGTCAAAAAAAAATTCTCAAAGAAAAGCTTCTAAATGAAAGACCTTGAAACAAAGCTTTCAAAGAGAAAGTTCCTGAAGACTAACCTTTCAAAGAAAAGTTTTTGAAGTGAAAGTTTTTGATGAGAAAATATGTCCTTACAAATGGAAAATAAGTGCACCCTAAGATGATTCAATTTTCAAAACATTGAGCTTTTATAGATAATAAGAACCATCATAAATGCACACATACCTAGATAAAATATGTCCTCTAAAAATAAAGAGGTCCCCACTTTTTAAAGAAACATACAGGGTGGGGTGTGTTGAATACAAAATATTATTCTAAATCTAAGGATATAGGTCTTCCTATTGCTTCCTTAATTATTTTTTATACAAGTGTGGATGTTTAACCTTCCACCACCCAACATACTCATCTCTTGGTTAAACATATAATAATTTACTACAAGAGAAAAGCAAGAGCTCCCAAGGACCCTCTTCAATTAGTGGGGTCCCCTATAAATTCAACTATGGTATCACCATCAATAGATATTGATCCTAAGGATGAGGATGAATAACTATAGAGGGACAAATTCCTAAGCCTTTGGACAATAAAAGTAAATATGCCACTTGAGGCTAGTAGATAAGGTAAGGTCATTGTTATTATAGACACTACTCAAATTATTCATTTAGTTTCTATGGTTAATTTAGTCCTTATTGTTCATTTATCTCTTATGTTCCTATTGTTTTTTCACATCCTATTATTTCTAGTACTATTGTTTTTTCTTCGGTCCCTATTGTTTCTACTTCTCATGTTGCTACTTCAGTTACTATTCTCCCCACTATCTTTAAGATAGAAAATGTTCATTTTAAGAAAACTATGGGGGCCTTTAAAAGTGTTCAACTCCATGTGTCTTATACTTAGTTAGGTTTTCCAATGCCTTATTTTATTACTACTCAATCCACTTCCATTGATTCCTCTACAAAAACTAGTAAAAAGAAGGCTACTTATACATTACATCCCATGCCCTAGTTCAGTAATGTGGATTAGTCTAAAATAATCTTATTTTCCTTATCATACCCACTACATGTCAAGTCACTAATGCAATCTTATATGGATCTTATATTTGAGGCCTTCTCCTAAGAAAATTAGTTATACAAAGACCAAATCTAGTGATTACAAAGCTACCTATTGTGAGTTCCATTTTCTCTAAATCAAAAAGAACTATATAAAGGGTCAAGAAGAAGAAGATACAAAATTAATATGGTAGGGGTGTGATTTTAGAGGAAAGATAAGATGTTTTTTATTTATCCAAGAGAAATAATAAGATACTTGGAGAGTCTTGATATAAGGATTTCAAGGCTTATCTTCAGGCAATTATAAAGGATTTGCTAGAATTTCATGTGGGCATCAAACAAGCTAGGCAAGAGCTATAACAAGAGATAAAATAGGTACTAAAGTATTATTAAATTATATTTGTTCTTGATGAAATTTAAAGTGACATCTAGAATACATCTCTCAAATTGTATAATATATTGGACACCATCAATTTAATGAGAACTAAATTGTCTCCCCATATTATCGAAATGTATAAATAGTTTAGTTATTTGAAAGATGATGAGAATAAATTAAATTTACTTTTATTTTACACAATAAATAAGGATTCAATCCATTTTAATTTGATGACACCACTTGAAGTAGCCAATGCTCTCAATTTGGTGGTCATCAGGACATATAAATATGGGGATTAGGTGTCAAGTGAAAAAACTTTGATTCCAAAGCTATCAAAGCATGAAAAATAGGTCTTGTAAATTTTGGATGAGCTAAAAATATCTCAAGTTTGAGATCCCTTAGGAAAGATAATAAGTAGGGTAAATTCTGATAAATTACTTTAGTAAGAATCTACTTATTTTAAGTAAAATATTCAAGGGTGTACATTGGCAGAGATTGAACAAGACCTGGGATTTTCTAAGAACAAAGTTAATGAAGTATAAATTTTCCAAGTAGATTTTATAGCCATGAAGGTCAAACATGTATGCTTATTGGTGTAGGTCACTAGATTACATAGGCCATCTCTTTTAAATATAGATGTAATCATATTGCAACATAGTGTTGGATGCAAGCATTATCAGGACATGGAAGCAAATAAATGGGATATTGATGGATAATCCAATTCAAATCCATCATCTAGTTTAGTCCCTTTGACTACTCTAAGTTCAACCATCCAAGCCCCAACTTTGAGTAAACCTTAGTTTTTTTAGGTTGATTTTATATATATTTTGCATGTAAATTAGTAAATGTAACTAAATAATGTAATATCTAACTGAAGAATTTTGTAAACATGCACAAATTGCATTTTTTTTTTAAGAATGAGTCTTATTTTAAGGACACAATTTTAACTAGATTTAATTATACATGTAGAATTTAAATCAATTATAATTATTATTCTAATTTTTAGTATGTAATTTTAAAGTTTTGCATGGATTTGGAGGATGACGTAACCCATCCCAAAATATATTTATATTTGTAATCCTCTCATTTTATAAAAGGGAGGAGAGAGAAATTGGAAAATTTAATCAATACAAGAAGAAATATATTTTGATTGTCACACAACTATGTTGATGTCTTTCTATTTAAATTCTATGTAATTAGTTGTGTTTCTTTTCCTAGTTTGTTGATTCAATAATTCAAAGTGTGTATAAGTTACCTAGGATTCATTTTTGTTATTACTAGAGTATGATGATATAAGATGTGTAATAGCTACTAGAGGGTTCTCAAACATCATTGATTTTATGCAACTAGGTTGACTGTTTAATTTCTTTGAGTGTGTAGAAGTGTTTCCCATGATATAGATTTATAGGAGTGAGTTATATATACCTTAGATACCTCTCTGATCTAAGCTATAATATTATGAATAAGGGTTCACAAAAACTAACCTAAATAAGAACAACCTTTAGTTGAGATATCAAAATTTAGTATATCATTTTTCTTCGAACTGCCTTACTATGTTTGTATGTGTGTGAACAACTACTAGTTGTAAGCATTTGTTTTAATACACTTATCCACAAAGAGACCATCCTAGAAATAATCCCTCTTGAGATCATAAAGACTTATTTTTTCTCTACATTTCCCTTTTATAGGGTTTATTTTGAGATCTATCTACTATATCATAAATTCCATCCATCCAACTCAGATAGGATTTAGTTTCTTTTAGGTTTCACTCATGCACTCACACTTGGTTAAAAACTTTTAGCCTCAATATGTTATTCTACCACCCAGTTGTAAAACCCATACCTATAACTCATGCCCTGAAGTGTATTTTACCTCCATTGAGATCCTATAATGTTATAGGTTACCTCATTATCTATGATGTGTTTAAAAATTGCATCAACAAAAATGTTGGCACTAGAAAGAGGGTCAAAACCACTATGTAACCTTCCCTAGAAGTGGTTGTCCCCTACATTTGAGTTAAACTAGAGAGACCTAAGAGAGTAACCGGGTTTAGTGCCTAGGAAAATATTTTGGTTTCACCTTTGTTGATCCATAAAATTCTTAGATTTACACTATTCATTCTCATAATACCCTAGGTCAGGACACTTTCCCTAATGATAAACACCCATACCATTAATCATCCTATGGATTAGCCTTGGTTAGTTGGGTCTATTATTGTAGTCCCAAGTTATTTTCATAATTTTCTAAGGAATTTAGAGAAGTACTTACCTTCTTTCTCCCCCTTAGGAGGAAGAATGGTGAAAGAGCATATCAAGTCTTTCAAAGCTAAATTAAGGTTAATGAATATCATAGATGAAGATGTTACATGTAGGATCTTCACATTCACATTACATGATACTACTTATGATTAGTTCATAAAATTTCAATATAAATACATTACTTCATGTGACTCATGTCAAAGAACTTTTCTTTCCTAATTTAGATAGGTTACTAGTCCCAGATTTGGTGTATAAACATTTCATTAGTATGAGCTATATCACTTAAAATGTACAAGAAATCCTTGGATTTGATTACTGTAGTATTCTTATAAAGAGATACTACAATTAACACTCTAATACTAACTTATGAAAAATCTATTAACATTGACATGAAACTCAATCCTCAAATACTAAGCAATCCTACTTTCAATGCTTGTTTCCCAAATTTGAATCTAGTGCCTCATGTTAATCAACATGTTCTTACATTCATCTAGAATCATTTGTATACATTACCTGCTATGATGCATCATACATCAAATTAAAACTATGGCTTCTTAAATAATCATGCACAAATTAATGGTCATTAGTAGAGTCAACATTCACTTCTATCTAATACTATAGTTGCCTAAGGTGTAGATTCTTTGGAGATAGCATTTGATATATAACTACAAGCCCATAATCAGAGGAAACCAAAATTTAATGAATTTAGTTCAATAAGGAGAAATTAGGGTATGAGAGTCATCCACATTATATCAACATTGGTCTTAGTTTTACCGTAGAATAAAATAAAGGGTGAAATATTTTCTCATCTAATATAAGGATGTGATTATCTAGACTTATGAAGACTTGAAGGTTTTTAATCCTTGAGTTATAACCCATATAGTTCCACTAAATCCATACCATAAGCCATTTAGGCAAATATCAAGGCTAATCAATCCCATCCTAAAAATATTCATCCAAAAGGAAGTAGAGAAGCTATTTTAAAATTCTAAGATAGTGTTCCCTATCAAACACTCAACTTGGGTTACCAACTTGGTTTGTCAAGAAAAAGAATGGTAAGAGAAGATTGTATGTTGACTTAAGGAACTTAAATAAAGTTTTTGAGAAAGAAAACTACCCTCTGCATTCATTGAATTATGTGATATAAATATTAAGTGGATCTAAAATGATGTCCTTCTTAAAAGATTTTTCATGATATAACCAGGTGCTAGTAGAATCTAAAGATAGGGTGAAGATTGTATTTAACATAAAGTGGGGTACTTATCCCTATAAAATGATGCCTTTCAGTTTGATTAACATAAGAGTTACCTTTCAATGGGCTATGGACCATGAATTTCAAGGGATGATAGGCAAATACATAATCATTTATATGGATGACCTCACTTTTTTCTCAAAGAATATACCTGATCACATAGGCCATCTACAATCAATATTTGAAAGATGTAAAAGGTTTTACATCTCAATAAGCCATAAAAATAGCATATTTAGTGTTAATTAGGGTAAATTTTTGAGACACATCATCACCAAGGGAGGGATCACCACTGATTTAGATTGAGTTCAAGGGATTTCTAAGATTACATTCCTAAGCAATAAAAAATAGCTCAAGTCCTTCAAAAAGATAATTTTTGTGAGGAAGTTTATCTCAAGTTTTGTAGAAATTATTAAACATATAAATGAAATTCTTAAGCAAGATGTAAAAGTAAAATGGATATTATAAGCTTGAAAATATTTTTAAGATATCAAGAATGCCATATTTTAGGCCCTGATGTTAATAAGCTTAGAGTTTAATAAAGACTTTTTATTATATTCATTTACTTCATAACACATAATCACTACTATGTTCACCCAAAATAAAGATAAAATTGAGCATCCTATTTCATTTATGAGCATGAATTTAAAGGAATAAGATCTCAAGTACTCTATGATATATAAGTAAATATTTGTTCTTGTCAAGGAGGTAAAGAAATTATGGCATTACATATTGAGAAATTTGATTAGTGATATTGTGATAGACCCTAATGTCAAGATCACTTTAGGACAAAATGAATTGGGAGAGTGAAAATGCAAATGGATGGAAAAATTATATGAGTTTAACATAGAAATCAAGATTACAAAAATTGTCAGATAACAAAGTATAATTCAACTTATGATTTAGCTTGACTTGTGCATCACCATTGAGGAAGTCTATGAGACCCAAATATCTAGAGGATATTGGTATGATGATATAATTTAATATTTACTCATAGGTACTTATCCCCTATAACTTAGTACTGAATAAAAAAGAGACTCAAGGATCAAATCTGCTTACTACATGATAAAAAAATGGATTATCTATAGAAGAAATTATGAAGGCATCTACTTGAGATACATATCATTAGAAGAATCTCAATAAATATTTGATAACCTACTCCAAAATATAGGTAGTGGTCACCCACTTAAAAATTCCACATCACATAAGATTCTTAGAATGGGCTACTACTGGCCAACAATCTTTAAGGATACAAACACTCATATGATAACAGGTCATGAATTTTAGGTCTTGGCAAAGAGATAAGTGTATGTAATGATGCCATTATATCCTATAGTGAAAGGAAGGCCATTTTCTCAATGGGACTTGGATTTAATTGGTGTTATTAACCTAAATTATTTAATCAACCATAAATTTATGCTCATATCCATAAAAAACTACACTAGATGGACTGAAGTAGTGTATACAAAACATTCCAAAGCAAGGATGTAATCAATTTTCATGAGGAAAACATCAAAACCATGTTTTGTACCCTCATTTATTTAGTATGTGACAATAATCCAAAATTCCAATCAACTAATTTTACTGAATGTTCCCATGATAACCAAATCACCATTAGGTCATCTTCTAATCATTACCCACAAGGAAATGGATTGGCCAAATTAACAAATAAAAACTTGAGTGATGCCATAAAAAATTTATTTATAGATAAATATAGAGAGTGGAAACATCTACTAAAATATGCATCATTGGTGGATCTAACAAGATACAATTAAGCCCTCAAAGATTCACCTTACCTTCTATTATATGGATGATAGCCGTTATTCCAAATTATGCTCAAATTACCAACATATCATTCTATACAAGAGTACATGGAACCAAGTGAGAAATTGGAGTCCCAATTATTATATATAATAGTAATGGAAGATTTAAGGATTGAAGCCTTGCATAATTTTAGTAAACATCACGACTTGGTCAAAAGGTGGTTCAATAGAAGAGTAAATTTTAAGGCATTGAAAATATTTAATCTAATGCTTCTATGGGACAAATCTCATGAAGAGAAAGGACAACATGACAATTTTACCCCCTTATGGATCAGACCTTATCAAATATCATAGATATTGGGTAATAATGATTTCCATTTAAGGGACATCCAAGGTAATGAGTTGACATATCCAATCAATAGGCAATAATTTAATAACTACTTCATGGATGTACCATCTGGAGATGTCATTGAGTAATAAAAAGTGCCATGGTAAATGTAGGATTAGGTTAAAATTACTACTTTCATAGTTAGGTTTCTTTTATTTTTTCATTTAATTTCACTAGAGTAGTTTCATGCTTTCAAGATTAGCCTTTCCTATTTTCAACATTTTCCTTTCCTTTCATTTAGTTCCCTATTTTATAGACTAGGTGTATTTATTTTGTGACAATTTGATGACTTCTTCTAGTATGACCAAGCTAATATATACTTCACTAAACTCTCATGCATGATTGAATTTATATGTTGAATCCATGATGGAGTTTTTAAAAGGAATGAAATAGCATGGGAAGAACATAAAATGAAGTACAAAAACTAGTTTGTTTATATATTTAAACCTTTGTGTCTGAGATTCTTTAGAATTTAGGCATGTAATGAAAAATTCACTATAATTATATTACAATTGAATACTTTTATTAGGTATGTAAAATATTCTCTTAGTACTCCATACAAATTTAAAATATGTTCTCATTTCCTTAGATCAAATACACTTCTCATGTTAATACTTGTTTAAGGTAATAACCATTAATATGAATATAGTTGGTAAGGACATTTTGATAAATCAAGTTTTAACATATACAATCTCATAGTGGCTCCTACCCTCCTTATTTCATTTGTATTCTTAAAAAATGTGGACCAATTCATCCTAAAGATTGATCAATAAACCAAAATAAAATCTAAAGTTTATCAAAGACTCGCATGATGAAATAACATCAATGTATCACACATCATGAAAGTTTATGAAGGGAAAATGGGGGAGGGATTAAAGGTAAATATATAAGGGTTATGGATGTTTGGATAGTAGTATAGCAATACACGAGCTTCCCTAGTTTTAACATTCTCCAAAGAAACCATAATGAAACCTATAGTTTATTCCAAGTCTATGTTAAAATATTCAAAATAAGGGTAAAAGAAAATAACTTCATCTTATAAACATCCAAGGTATGACCAAGGCTAGTATGTTGCATGAAGTATTGGGAGTCTCTTTCATGTTTAAAATTTAATTATTAATTTTTGGTATCAATCATGTTTGATTTTTGGTTGCTAACCAAAAAAATTTGGTTCTTGAATACTCAGGAGTATTATCCCTATGAATCACCATTTGTTGTACTCAACACACCCCCATTCACAATTTTTTGAATAAAGTCCCAATATGGTCTGAAAGGCCTATGTATGTTTTGAAAATATTTTTTCATTGACATTCATATGTGCATGTGGATATGCTCAAAACTTTAAAAAGTTATTATTCCTTATGTGGATGATTTTCATTATGTATGTTGTTTAATAAATGCAATGGGCATTTTCCCATTACGCATGTTTTCACTATTTGATTTATTAAGACTAAACTATTAATAGACTTTGAGATATTTACATGTATGTAAGTTTTTTGAATATGCACATGAATTACATAACTAAAATCTTAAGTTTTACACTTAATGTATTTTTCTCTTTTAGAAGTTGGTCTTCAAAAATCTTGTTCATCAAAACTCTTTGTTTTTGTAAGTCACATATTTTGACATTTTGTTCTTCACATCTTTTGTTTTCATGAGAAGTGTCATCATGACTTGTGTTCATAAAAAAAAATTGCATCAAAATTTTTTTTGGTCACAAATTTTATCTTCGACATCTTTTATCTTCCGTGTCTTCATAACTTTTGCTCCCAAATTTTGTTCTGAACTTTTACCCACAAGATTTGTTCTTTGTAAATTTTTTATTCAAATTTCATTCACCTAAGGTATCATAATATTTGGATATTCTAATTTCAACTAAATTTTTGACACTTAACTTTTGATTCCATGCCTTATGGCATAACTAATTTTATGCAAAATTAATGACAAGGTGACACTTGTCCAAGATAATAGTATGGAATTCCTTTGAATGTATAGAAATTATAAGTGGCATATGCATTAAATTGAATTACAAAGTTTAAACTAAATGATTAAAATAAGTTTGGAGATATTAGAAATTAATGGCACATGAACTAGAATTAATGTCTTATACTCAAAGTTATATGAGTGAACTCTGAAGAGACATTGTGCCTATTGATTACTAAAAATCTTGAGCAAATCTTCATTTCAAAGAGAACTTGAAGCCCTAGATATTTGTGTTTAGTTGTGAATTAATTCTTGTAAGAGATCAAATAGTTGAATTGAATATGAAAATTATGTGTGAAATAGATAAAGAATAGCTTCATCATCTAAGGTATTCATGAGAGTATTACCACCTTCTAAGTTTTCTATCAAGGATTCTATGGAATATACAAACACTAGATTCAATTCAATAGTGTTAAATGATGAACTTACTAATTAAATAATTATGAGCTACAATAGATAATGTAGATGCCCATTCACATGAGGAAAATATGATAGGAGGGCAAAGGTAACCAGTAGTTGACTTACTACCACTGAAACACCAAAAACTACATTTTGTTATAGCCAAGCCTAAAGTGATGCCTTGCATCAACCTACTTTAGGACATGTTATTCATAAGAAAGGTGACTAGTTGATTTTTTAGCCACATGACACATAAGATAGTTGTCACTTGTATCTTGAGGGATGATTTCTATAGATACCTATGACTACCCATCGTAGATGTCACATTCGATGGATACAAAGTTAAATTTTGGATGAAGATGAACACAATTAAAAATACATTAAGGTAATGGATTTATCCTAGATAAATAGTCACATTCAAGGCCAAAAAACCTATGCCAATCACCAAATTCAAGATGATAATCCATATTAAAATGTCTCTACTGAACATATTATATGGTTATGTTAGCATCCACTTCCTCCACCTAGAATGGGTGTCACTGTTGGATTTATTAATGACCCTAGAGCTAAATTTTGCCTTAAGAGAGATAATCAATGTTAGTCTCTAAGATAAAATGTTCAATAAGGATAAAATACCCATGGGTGGACATTTGTACATGATGTATTATTTGTTGAATGTAATCATGGCCACCATTTATGTTTATAATGGATCACTCTGGAACCTAAACCTGAATTGTATCAAGAACTAAATATGTGATAATTTTTTTCTTTCACATCTGTTTGTATATGAGGAATATTATTAGAATTGATGAGAATTATTTTCCCTAATTTTATAGGGTAATTCATGAGGAACCCTTGGATAAAGTATTAGAAAACATTAGGAAAACATTATGGCCAAGGGGGATTATTAGCTATACCTAGAATATACTATAATCATGGTGGTACGAAACAAGGTTACCCCTTTATGTCTCTTAAATTATGCCAAAAAAATTGGATGAACAAGAAATATATTATAATCTATGGTGGAGTACTGATGAAGACATGAAGAAGAAACATAAGGATGTGTTTCATGGGTCTTATCTGATGATCGACTGGATGTGTTACACTAATAGGAAGCAATTTAGGGAGGTTGGGAAAAATAGATAATTCTACTCATTAGCATCCTTCCACACAAGGATTGAGATCCCCATGGCCTCATTCAAAATCATATCTCAGGCCTAGGCATTCCCTCCCAACATAAACCATAAGAACATGATTTTATTTTATTAAATGTGAAGGATGATGTTGAGGTCCTGGATAGGGTGAAAGTGGAAAGATTAATAGAGGATCATTTAAGGGATATATAAAAGGATCCCTCTATCACAATTGAATATGCACATATTAAGATTACACCTTCAAAATAATGGGCTACATATAATATTAGACCTCTCAACCTCACCAACAAACCTTGGACCAAGTAAATTCATCCCAACCACCACCCATTATGATGATGGATATTAATAAGTAGCATGATATGGAATAATCCCCTATTATTTTAAGTTCTTTTCAAGGAGGGCCATCCAAATCTCTACCACCAATTGTAATGATAGTTTTTTAACAAGAGTAAGAGGTGGAAGAAACACCTACTACTAAAAATTATTTGGGAGGAGCATATGAACTAATTTATATTTATTCTTCTAAATCTACCAATACAAGTCTAATTTTTACTTAATTAGGTTATATTACTATAAGTGCAGATATTTATCCTTCCACCACTCAACAAACTCCTCCCCTAGTGAAAAGATAATAATTTATTACAAGAGAAAATCAAGAGTTCCCAAGGACCCTCTTTAATTAGTGGAGTCCCCTATAAGTTCAACTAGGGGAGCATCATAAATAAAGAGTGAGCCTGAGGATGACGATGAATAATAACAAAGGCTTAAAACACTAAGTCTCTAGGGAATGAAGGAAATATCTTTGATTCTATAAATTCTATTTTGAATCAATTTATTTATATCTCTCGATATCTTTAAACTCAAAATAGGTCAAATTAAAAGAAATATAACAACCAAAAGACAAATAAAATAGACAAAATCAAAAGGCAAATAACGAAATGGAAACAAAGACTAACATACTAACTAAAGCATATAGAAAAATAATTACAATATAACTAAATAAGCAAATAACAAGTAAACTGAATAAAATATCTAAAAATAAACTATATAAATCATATTTTATAAAAAATAAATAAAGAACTGTCTATTTTACATCTATTTTAAAGCTAATACATGAATAAAGGAATAAAATGAACTAATATTAATCTAAGAAAGAAAATAGGAAAACAACTAATGATGATTTAAATATATTTAATGTTTTAAATTCTAAATCAAATTAATCTAATTGTTCAACTACTAATTAGAAATAAATAAGAACAATAAAGTAACACTTTTAGAAAAACTAATATTGTTTAACTATAAAAATCTAAACAATGACTAAATGAAAAAGATTTAACTCAAAGATGCAATAAAACAAAATAGAAAATGATAAATGAGACTATAAATGAGATATGAATAAGTAAATAAATATTAACTTAAAGAACAAAAAAAATAGAAGGATATAAATAACTAAAGTGAAAAGAAAAGTATAAAATTGAATCAAAACTGGAATGAAAATTAGTAAAGTAATTAAAAGAAATAAAAGTTGTCTAACTGAATTATTTTAGAATCTAAAATAATCTAACTATAACTATAATAAATATGAAAACATAAAAAATAAAGAAAAATAAACTCAAAATCAATGAGTCTTAGAACAAGAGTCATATTAGAATAAAATGCATTGAGATTTATTGAGAAACAATAGTTTTGAGTACAAAAATCCTTCTGAAAGATGATTTACAATCAAAATATCAATAAAATGTCATAAAATTCAATGTATTTATCATTGTTTAGGTTAAGTACATGGATTTATACACATATGGCTGCATATCTATAATAATTAAAAGATATTAATGCCTGATAAACTTTAGATAATCATTTTATGAAATAAACAAGAAACCTAGATATACTAACACTAAACAAGCAAATTCCTTCACCATCAGAGAATGTATTATTTGGATTATCTATAAAAAATCATTTAATCTCAAAGATGATTGAATAGAAAAGGAAATAAATATGAAAAACTTTCAAACTTTAGAGTTCTTGAGTACTTGTATTATTTATCCATTGTAATATTTCTTCATTCTCTTTATAAAGAAATCTCTTTTTAGAGATAGTTATGAAATAAGTTACAACTAATTTTAGTTAGTTGTTAAGATTAATTGAATTTAAAATTCAATTGGTAACTTCATAGCTTAAATTACAAGTTATACTAAACATTAAGTTTTAAGAGATAAAATTAAAATAATATAATATACCAATAGCATTTTGAATGAGTCAAGGCCCTTTGAATCACTTGCCATCATTTAAATAAACATCTATCTATGCATGAACAAACACTTAATAAATGCTAACAATAATATTTTTATAAAGTTCCTAGCATTAAAATCCATAAACATTTATCCATGATAAAATTAAATTAAATAAACTAAAAATACTAATATGTTCTATATGAAAATAATTTTTTTGTGTAAACATACTATATCATCACCAAAAATGATTATCCACATGCTCAAAATAAATTATATAAAAACAAGATCAAATTATCAACCATCAACAAAAAATTAATAAATACTCAATCTGACTCAACATCTAAAACCAAATCAATCAAAGGAGCACCCATGTTAGTTTGGTACTCTGTATAATCTATAGAAGCAATGGGAAGTTCAATAAACCATGTGCCTAAACTAATGCCATCAATATCCAATTACACCTTCGTAATCATTTGGGTAACCATAGGCTCACTTGTAAGGCTGCTAGTATATTTATACTAGAAGAAGTAAGTCTTTGAACTGTAGGTGAAATAAGTCTAGTGTTCAGTGGCATAAGTAAATTTGGATCAACATTTTTTGTATTAAGTTAAGGAACAATTTTAGGATGAATATGCAAAATAATATTATGTGATATGGATTCAATAGTAGTATGAATTCTATATGATGATTTACTTGTATTACCTCATCTAAAAGTATAGGTTATCCAATGTGAACCTCTATATCCTCTATTACCATGAAGATTCAATGAAGTGGAAGGAATATTGTCAAGTAAATTCTAGAAAACAAGATATGAAACATCAAAATGGGCAGACACATGAGTTCCATGATTGAAAGTTAAGGAAAAGTGTTAGCAATCTTACAAACATGAAATATATACTAAAATAAGCATAATGAAGAAGAATCATCTTTATACTAAATGAAATTTTTACTATTTATGAAAATATTCCAACTACATCATGCTCTGTATACTAACATAACCCTGAATATATGCAAATTATATGTTTGAACCACTTCATTTTGTAAGTTAAAACAAACAAACTATCCATGAAAGTATGCGAAAAATCAACGTATAGTAACACAAATACCTTATATCCTACATTATTTAATTTATTCAATCTTATCCATATACTCATATACTAAAAAGGATCACTGAAACTCAAAAAATAAGCACAATCTTGTATATTAAATTATTCATGCACCCAATAACCTCTTAAATTTCAAATTTTATCAACAAGATGACTAATTTCATTCAAACAAAAGGCACAAAATTTAATGTAACATATCAACTAAATCCAATGAGGAGAAAGATAAGCATTTATATCAAACCTTCAAAAAAATCATAACTTCATGGTTCCATTTTAATAACTTTCATCAAAATGTGCATTTAAAACCAATAACTTTCACTCAAAACCAAAAACTTTGATGTGCACAATTTTCCCAAATGACCAAATATGTTAACATTAAAATAATATAACTCAAATTTATATTTTACAAGAACAATCAAACACTAAGAAGTCATGCACTGAATATCAACCAAAACAACCATGCCACATATAGTCAAATTAAATCATAACCTTCACTAATAAATAGAGGTTCAAAAATCAACCATTAAATGAAAATGAAAACCCTAATATATGTCATATTTTTCATTTAAACATCATACCATGAAAATCAAATGTTTAAGCAAACTAAAATCAATATCTGAGTACCATGCATATAAATTCAAATATAAACATTGAAACCAAATCTAGAAATCAAGTTCATATAAGAAAACTATTTTATACCAAACTAACCAAGTTTGAATCATGAGGAGATATATTTAAAATAAAATTAAAAATTCCTATAGAGTTCCACAACATACTATCCATCTCAAATTCATTTTACAATAGCTGAAAAACTTGAGAAATATGGTTGATCTATATATTGCAAAAAAAAATTTACAAACTATGCATATTCAATTTCCACTTCCATAGTTTTTATCATGAACATATCAACAAAGAACACCCAAATTAATGTTTTTGGGCATAATTCACATGCATAAGTATTTTTTATAACACAATGAACTCATTCAAAATACTATCAATCATATTTTTACCAAAGTTTCCATTTAGATTTTTTCAACATAACTTAGAAATAAATAATCAATAAAATGAAGAATGCCAAGAAAGACCAGAGCTAAACTAAATCACACAACCAAAAAAATATCATATATTTATCATGCATTCCATCAACCTAAAATCTTTGAGAAGAAAATAGAAAATAAAATATTTCATATAACTTTACCATTGACTTTACAATTATGCACACCTAACAAGTGCTTAAAATGAGATGAAACATCAATATATGCCTTTGAGAAACCACTTTCTTTCTAAATATTTCCCCAAATATTCACATTTTTCATGCCATAACTATTTTGAAACTCACACAATGAACTGCATTCATACCTTAAAATTGGATGCCCCAATAATCTATGTTGTTTATGTTCCTCATTTCCTTTGTTTCTTCCTTGATATTCTATATTTATTCTCTCAAAGCTTCACTTCTACTATCAAGGTTGATAAATTATAGTTAAATAGACAAAAACTATAACTTTTATATTCTAGTAACCATATCTTAATTTCTCATAGTGACATGTCAGTTTGTTATTGGTTCATGTTTCTACTAACAAAGTTTAAAATAGTTTAAACAAAATAATTACCACGTTATATATTTCTTAGAATACTTGATTATCCAACCAAATCAACCACAAATTTCCTTAATCAAGGTGAGTAAAAATTTCATTAATTGAACATTTACCACCAAGTGCCCACGATCAATAAAAATCCATCGTCAAGCTACAAGTAATCAAAATAAGCATGTCACAATACCATGGTAGCTAAACTAACAAGTGGAAATAAATGACCTTAGGTTACTTCAGACCTAATCCAAATTGTTGATGCATTGGGAGGTTCAAGCCCTCCTAGTACTAATATGTTGATGGTTTTATTGACATGCCAACTTAGGTAGGGGTCATTAATCCTTGTCTCTCTTGAAAGGAATAATACCCCTTAGAGTGAAATTCTTCCCCAAGGTTTTGGTTACTAGGTCTTGGTACACAGGGTAACCTAATTGGCTCATTGTGGCCATTCTATTTTAAGGGTCTTTGGTGAATATTTTAGATAAATAAACGTGAATTCTAAACATGGAAGATGTTACCTATGGGAATAAATGTATAAATATATCATATAAATGTAACTGATTCAGATATGTATATAGCATACTTAGATAAAATAGTGTAATAGAACCTATAAATGAAAATTTAAGCAATAAATATATAATGTTAATAACATATTACATAGATCCTAAACTAATATAATCTAACAGACTAATAAAAAAGAAAAAGAGGGAAGGGTAGGGAGAAAGAGAAAGAAGATCCCACTTTCTAATGTAGACTAATCTAATTCTATTAAATAGATAAATCCTTGGATAAATCAGTCCTTAATTGATCTAGACTTAACACAAATCCAAATAAAGATGATGCAAAAGTATGTGGGATGAAGTAATAGAGCCAATGAATAAAATAATGTCACCATATACATGTACAAACCAAGTCTATCAAATGACAAAGTTTTCAAATAAATATGTTTTTATCAAAATGATTAATTAAAATTCATCAAATGCTCATGTGAGTTATAGACATGGCTTCAAAATATCCTTAAATCAAAAAACATAATCTATAAAGTAGAAAATGCATGAAGGAAATTATTGATATACTTAACTAGGCATAACTAACTACTCTAGTCCACTAACATACTCTATTCTAAAGGAGCCATCCATTATTAAAACATAGGAGCTACTCTTATATAGGTGTATAGCCCTAAGGAGTTTGAATTAAAATTCACTCACTAATGGGGTGGTTACACAAATCATCAATGAAATTAGGAGATGCAATTGAGAAGGTAGTGGGGATATCTAACAAATTAGAGGCATGTACAGGCTGTGTGTAGTTAACCATGCCTTGATTGAATGTTGTTAGTTGAGATAAGTTAACATTGCATTAGGATTTCCATACTTTATACCTGTATGTAACTGATCACCATACCTATTTAAGGCTAATTTTTTAATTTTATGTTTTATACTTGATCCAATTATGTACAACATGCCCATGATTCATGCTTCATTCATGTATTTCAATTGATTCCACCACCTTTAAATTAATGCTGTTGCTTAGTCACACATTAAGTTTTATCATTTTTAATCAATTTTTAGTAAGAAACCAACTTCAACATGATTATACAAATCAAATTAGATGCATATTCCATTATTATCTTTTGATAGTTTTGATAGTGAGATAGGCCATAAATTTTAATTTAGTTCCTTACTGACATGGATTGCTAATGTATCTTGCTTTAGTAGGGTCCTTTCTAAGTGGTTATTCTTCACTCTTATACTACTTAGTTGAAGTTAGATGCATGATAACTATTTTTAATTTGTGACACAGTGTGATCATGCCATGGAGTGAAATGTTTATCAAGTAGAGCTTTGATGGGATTCAAAGCTTCACAGACTACTCCAAGCCTATGGAGTAACTATTGTCTCGAAATCTTTCACCCCAGAAGATGGTTGTTTAGGCATCCTCAAAATTTGGGTAATTTTAGGACATTTCCAAGTATGTGGGTGTGCCTATAAGTGGAAATGAACCTCTAAGTTGAAAGATTTAGCTCCATGTATTGGATTTTATGCAATAAAACTACTAAACTAGTTTGTATGAGTGAAAAGAGTGAAAAGTTTACATAAATGAAAAGCCTAGTATAAGATAGTGATATACTAAGAATTAGTATCCACATGTATGAATTATACTTATAAAAAATACAACAAAATATAGACTATAACTCAAGCTCTGGAAGATTCCAACATAAGTATTTCAATGTAGAGACAAAATGAATGAGATCACATAAGGTAAATAACTGGAAAAGACAACTTGTATAGTCTAGAAAAAAGGTTACACATGTGCAAAATCTCATATAGCTAAAATGCACTCTCCATGACTTGTTGGATCAAATATTTGCTCAAAAACATGAAGGATAGAGAATAGAAAGATAAAACATCACTTTTTGTCACTTTGTGTCTCTTGCATACCCAAGCAAATGTCTATAACTTAGAAACAAAATAGACTTATGCTTCTTTGCTCAAAGGCAAGAAAATGGAAAAACATTTTAGTAAGGCTTCATTGTACTATCTATGGATGATAAAACAAGAGCCCAAGAGTCTTATTTATAAAAAAAGAGGGAGAGAAGAGAGAGCTATTGGGCACTCAAATAGAATCCTCCAAAATGGTTTTCAGTCACCATCATAGTGAAATTGATTCTAGCTATTCTCTTATTCAGTTGGAGTTTGTCCTTCTCTTTGATTCACCCTCTTGAAATGACCAAGATCACTACCTATGCTAAAAACACCTAGGGAAAACAAACACAACAAAGGAAACACACCAAAACAAAGTATATACAAGACATGGACAGCAAGGGGTCAAAATCAAAGCTTCAAATGGATTCCATCCACTAGAATAGGTAACTCTTCTCCATCCATATTGGATAGCTAAAAGGAGTTTCTTTTCTTACACTTGTTGATGATGTAATGATCACTCCACAAGGAATCAAACTTTGTATGTTTACCTAGTTTTGCTCTATTTTCATCCCATTTCAAGACCATGTCACCTTCTTTGAACACTCTTGCCCTTGCCCTTTTGTCAAAGGATTTATTTATAAGAACTTGATGGCGTTCCAAAGCTTTATGTGCATCATCTCTTGCCTCTTGAAACTACATTAATTCTATCAATCTAACTTATATGGGAGTGCTTTCAAGTAATTATAGCTATTGTACAAGTTCCAAGGTAGGGAGCTCTTATGATATGGATAACCTAGATTCTCTCCCATAGATAAGCACAAAGGGAGAATTACCAATTGACTTCTTAGGAGTGGTTCTATCTACCCATAAGGTTATCTTCAGCTTGTTATGCCATGCTCTTTGATTAGTTTTTAACATCCTCTTAATGATCTTGATGAGGTTCTTATTGGTAGAATCAAACAATTCATTATCTTGTGGGTGGTAGTTGGATGAGGTACTCAAAAGAACTCCACTCTTTGTTGCCCAATCAAAAGCTTTGGCACTTGTAAAAGCAAGTGTATTATCTAAGATGATGACATGAGGAGCCCCAAACCTTGTTATAATGTTGTCATATAACTCCAAGATGGAATTTTCATTTGCTTCCTTCAAAGCCACAACCTCTACCCATCTTGTGAAGTAGTCTATAGTAGTCAATATCCATTTATGTCCAACACTTGATGGAGTGTTGATCATGTCAATGGAGTCAAGGCCCCATTACATGAAAGGTTGATCCACTTGATAGGATTCAATGGAAGGGAAATAAGATTTTGTTTTCCAATAAATAAATCACATTGAGGACAAACCTTAAGCCAAAGATAAAAGTATTTAAAAAGACTAGGCCAATAGTAACCATCTCTCATTATTTTTGTAGCTATTTTTCTAGGAGAGAAGTGACCACCATCTGCACCATTATGAAACTTTTCTAGAAGCATATCAAATTGATCATTATTAATGCATCTTAACAAAACATTTTTCACATTCTTCTTAAAGAAAATTCCATCCAAAATACAATAAGGAATATACTATAGCCTAAAATAGCTTCTTTGAGATTTGTTCAAGCCATTAGGACACTCACCATTTTGAAGAAAACCAATGATGTCTTGTGTCTAACCTTGATTTTACATTTGATCAACTAGCTAGTCTTAAACTTGATTCACCAAGTATTACTCTTTTGGCTCTTGAAAGTTAGATGCTAAGTGCTCACATAAACCTCTTCCTCTTACTAGGTTGGTTACCTTGATGTTAATGTCATATTCCATCACCTTTGTGATCCATATATCTCTCTTCTCATTTAGATACCTAATTAGGAGAAACTCCTTAGTACTAGGATGGGATACCATGATATGGATCCTATTATTGCAAACCATATTCTTGAAATTTTTCAAACCTCTAATGATGGTTAAATCTTACTTCTTAATAAAAGAATATCTCACTGCATAGTCTTATAAGCCTTGGTTGAAGAAAGTAATTGTTGCTCAA
Source organism: Torreya grandis (assembly GCA_037957365.1). Taxonomy (NCBI): domain Eukaryota; kingdom Viridiplantae; phylum Streptophyta; class Pinopsida; order Cupressales; family Taxaceae; genus Torreya; species Torreya grandis. The sequence goes on from JARHVA010002402.1 coordinate 679,251, forward strand.
CATCCTCTTCATTCTTTTGCATAAGCATGGATGAGATTGTGTCTAGGTTATAAAAAGTATAAAGAATGAAATCCTTAGCAAAATTCAAGTTTAAGAGATTGGGAGAGGCAACAATTACTTGCTTGATTACCTCAAAGCTGTCTTTACCTTCCTTTGTTCAAGTAAAAACTTGTCTCTTTTTTAGCATGGTGTGATAGGATTTACCACAGTTGCAAAGTTTGGGATAAACCTCCTTACAAAGTTTATTTTTACCAAGAAATTTTGCATCCCTTTCTTGTGTTGAGGCAAATACAAGCCTAGAATAGCTTTAATACTTTCAAGGTCAATAGATAAGCCTTATTTTGAAACAACATGACCCAAAAGCTTACCTTCATGGACAACTAAGATGAACTTATTTGGATTGAGGCATATGCCATATTATATACACTTTTCAAACACTTACCTTAGATGTCCCATATGATTAGCAACATCTTTTGAAAAAATGGTTATATCATCAAGGTATACAAAGTAAAATGTATTGATCAAACCTTTGAAAGCCATGTCCATTGCCATTTGAAATGTAACTCCAGTATTGGATAAACCAAATGGAATATTATTATAGGAATGGGTCCCCCACTTGGTGGTGAAGGATATCTTGAATTGATACCCTTCATTTACCAATATTTGATTATAACTTGAATAACCATCAAGAAGTGAGAAATGTTGAGAACCTAAAATAACTTGTAGAATTTGTTCCATGGAAAAGAGTGGGTAATGATCCTTGAGAGACACTTTGTTTAGATCAATAAAATCCACACAAATTTTGATTTATCCATTATTATTTTGAACTAACACAAGATTGGCTACCCAAGTTGAGTGTTTGATATGAAAGATAATCCTAGACTCAATCAATTTGGTCAGCTCTTTCTTCATGAGTTCTTCTACCTTGGGATTAATATGACTTTGATTTTTCCTTATCATTTTAGCTCCATGCTCTAACTAAATGGTGTGATGAGCTATACTTGGTTCAAACCCTTTTATATCCTTGTATTCCCAAGAAAAGATGTCATGAAACTCTTTACATAATGCAATAAAAGCTTGCCTTTCTAGCTGAGAACAAGCCTTGCTAATCTTTAAAAGTTTGTACTTAAAAATTAGAACTCTTTCATAGTTCTCTTTTGTTGACATGCTCAATCTTTAGTTTTTATTCTGATCATCCTCATTGAAGACACTCTCCAAGGTAATCAACCCCTTGGGTATTTTGTTTGTCTTCATCTATATAATCCACTCTTCATAATGATCATGTAACTTATTTTGATTTATTGAAGAGAAGCCTATCTCATTTGACAATAAGTGTATAATGTTTTCATAACTTTCAAACACTTGCCATGATACTTCATTATTCAAAATGGAAGGTCTCATAATGATCTTGACATGAGATTGATCCTTCTCTTGTTCAACATTAGCAGCTAAGTCAAAACATACTCCAATTGTAGCCAATCTATCAGTGTGTTTGTTTAAGTCTCTTGATATGGGCTAGATGTTGAAGGCATAAAAATCCTCAAGTAGATACCATACCCTATACTTGTAGGACTTGAGGAAGTGATTCTTGGCTATAGCTTGACTTATTACTTGATGAATGACCAACTCACTATCTCCATAGACTTTCAAAAGCTTGATTCCTCTCTTCTTTGCCCATTGGAAACCATGAACTAAGTCTTCATATTATACCACATTACAAGTACATCTGAAGTAAAACATATAAGTATAGTAGTAATGATTATTTGATGGGGAAACCAACATGACACTATCTCTTGCACCTATTTGATAATTGAACAATTAAAGAACATTTCCCACATGTCATCAAGCTCATGATCTTCATTAGTAAGTGAAGGAATTAGGGCATTTCCCTCATGTATGTAGTAAACTCCAAAATTAGTTTCCTCAATTAAAGTGTAAAGATCAAGGCCATGTGTTTTAGTGTTGTACTTGTCAAGATAGAGGTTGGAAATACCTTCAAGAGGAGAAAATGTTTCACTATTCAGGACTGCCTATTCCTCCTTATTGATTAGATAGTTTTGATTCATCATTATCTCCAAGTATGTCTCAATGTGGAACCTTTCTAAAGGTTGAGTCCTAATGGTTACCTTGGTTCCATACCTTGTCTTAAAATCTAGAAAGGACCAATCAGCATAAAGGTATCCTCATATCTTGGTCGTAAAGTCCCTAGACAAGTAGATAGCAAAGTGTGTTGGAAGGTCTACCACCACAATATATTACATGATAGGGAAGCTTGGGAAGCCATGTAAAAACAATTTCAGACCTTTGACCAATCCTAACATATTGGTTAGAGTTCCATCTAGCTGCAACACACCTTTACTATGTGGCTCATAGTTCAAATCTAGCTTATCAGCCACTACTTTAGGTATAATAGTAGTGCTTTCTCACTATCCACAATACAATTATGGACCAACTTATCTCCTACAATGAGTGTGAGGTAGAAGGGTGGAGGTTTTTCATCTTATTAGAAGGCTCCAAAAGATTATTTTGAGAATTTTTGAGAGCCACACTATGATGCCTTAAAGACTGAGGAGCCACCTGTATGCTTGCTAACTACTCTTGCAAAAGATCCTTTTGATTAGGTATATATAGAAACTCCCAAAGGGATATGATTGTCTTAGTTCTCTTTAATGAGTATACAATATTTAGAGATGGAGTATTCAATTTATCATACATTTTTTTATAGTAATAAAGAAGCTATTTCCTATTGTGTTGTAATCTTGGTAGCTTCATTGACATTTTGATTTTGTTGAGAAACATGGCTTGTAATAGGTTCAATACTTTAATTAGCCTTTTGTGGCTTTGGAGAGGCATTAGTTAGAACTATTCATGGCTCCTATCCTTCTCCCAAGGATATATTCTTGGACCTTGTATTAGCTATAATTGACATGCCTTGAGTCAACACAAAATCATCCTTTCCTTAAAAGTTCATCATCCCCACACTTGGGCTACTGCCTTCTCCATGATTATCCCTTTGGCTAGGACATGCTTCTTCTACTATCATGTAAGGAGTAACTTCTTCTCATGTATTCAAAGTGTAGTTGGTTCCTCCATCACCATTTACAAACTAACCTTGAGGTTTCCCCCATTTGTCCATATGATCTTCTCCTTACACTAGGTTTGCATGAATTGGAACAACAACCTTTATAGGAGGAGTAGAATTTAGATTATTTGCATTGGGATACCTACTATAACCTTATTGATTTTGTCCTCTCCCTTAATAATTGTATTGGGATGGAGCTCTATATCCTTGTTGAGGATATTATTGTGCATTAGGAGGAGCACTTACCTAATATTAAGTTTGCTTGAGTTGAGCTCTTAATGATTTGATTTATTCATCCTTGTCCACAATGTTATCCACTTTCTTGGGAAAGGATCTTAGCTTTAAATTGGCATTAGGAACATGTGACATACTTGGAGCTTCAACCAAATTATGTGATATAAAAGGCATGAAAACTCTTGGAGGGAGTCTTTTAGCCTAAATTAGGCTATTCTCAGCCTCAATTGCTAGCTCATATACACCTAGAAGAGTGAATCCTCTCATTGACTACAACATAACAACAACATCAGTACCAATCCCTTTGAGATATGTTAGGAAAGCAAAGCTAGGAGGGGGTCTCATGATTGGTGGTAGCCTATACCATGTTCTTTGAAATCTCTTATGGATTCATTTGGACCTCTTCTTATTACATTTAGCTAATGTATTAGGGAAACATGATCACTATTATTTGTTAATATTGTCACCAATAGGTCTCTAAAACCATCCCAACTTGTAATGCAACCCACCTCCAACATTCTATACTAGTTAAGTGCTTTGTGTTTTAAAGACATAAAAAGCAATCTAATGGCTATGTTGGCCCTAGTAACATTATGGAAATTGCAAAAATTAGAGATGTCTCTAATATGTTCATATGGTGTAATAGGACCCTCTCAACTGAAACTAGGAAGATTTTTGGTATTATTTAGAGGGATGGGGTCATATGCAAGAAGCTCTATTGGGTTTTGGGTATTAAAATTAGGGAAGGGCTGACATATATCTATCTCTCCCCTTTCCCCCATTTCTCTTCTTCCTCTATGATCCTCTCTTTCTTCTTCTTCTTCAACTTCCTCCTCTCCTTGAACTTCTTCAACATCTTTTGCTTCTTCCCCAAAACCTCCTTACCAAGGATTTAATAGGGCTAGGAGTGGTTTAGGGCATTATTCTTCAATAAAAGCTTTAGCTGAAGGGGCTTGGTTAGAAAATCTTAAGGACCTTGTGAGGACCATGTAGGATAATGTATAAAACTTGGTTTAGAACCAGGGATTCACACCCTTCTAGAGTTACCAAATCCTATACTATGGGTATTTATACTACTTAGGCTTATGAAGACTAGCATTCACCTTGACTTAGCAAAAATTTAGGTCCCACTGGGCATGCCAAAACTATTGTCTCTAAATATTGCACCCTAGAAGAGGGTTGTTTAGGCCTCCTCTAGATTTGAGAAATGTTGGGACATTTCTAGGCCTATGGGTGTGCCTATAAGTGGAAATGAACTTCTAGATTGAAAGGGATAGCTCCTTATATTAGCTTTTATGCAATAAGACTATTGAACCATTTTATATGAGTGAAAAGAGTCAGAAGTTTGCATAAATGAAAACTCTAGTCTAAGATGGTGATACACCAAAAATTAGTATCCACATGTATGCCTTATACTTATGCACAATATAATAGAATATAGTTTATAACTCAAGCTCTATAAGATTCCAACATAAGTATTTCAATGTAGAGACAAAATGAATGAGATCACACAAGGTAAATAATTGGAAAAGATAACTTGTATAGTCCAAAAAAAGGTTACACATGTGAAAAATCTCATATAGTTAGAATGCACTCTCCATGACCTGTTGGATTAACTCTTTTCTCAAAAACATGAAAGATAGAGAATATAAAGATAAAACATCACTTGTCACTCTATGTCTCTTGCATGCCCAGGAAAATGTCTAGAACTTAAAAATAAAATAGACTTATGTTTCTTTGCTCAAAGGCAAGAAAATGGTAAAACATTCTATCAGGGCTTTGTCAAATTATCTATGGATGATAAAACAAGAGCCTAAGGGTCCTTAATGAGGGAGAGAAGATAGAGCTCTTGGGTGCCAAAATAGAAGCCTCTAAAATAGTTTGTAGTCCCATTCCTAGTGAAATTGATTCCATCTATTCTCTCATTCAGTTGGAGTTTGTCCTTCTCTTTGATTCACCCTCTTGAAATGACCAAGATCATTGAAAAATCAATGGTGAGATGACCCTCCACAATAAATGGCTCATATCACTGCTATGAACCTTAGATTCTTCTTGAGAGCTCTTACATTTTGCACTACATACCCATTTGGGTTTTCCAAGTGACTTTACTTCTACTTGCTTCTTCAAGATTTTTGATTGCTTTTACTTGTAAAATTCATAACCAAAGCTATTTTGAAAACTTGCAAAGCATTTTCTCTTTCTTTTTAGTCTTTTTTTTTCTTTTGCTTTAAAATTCATAAGAAAATATCTTTGGGAAACTCAATTTGCACTACACTAAGATCACTTATTGATACTATTTGAAGTACCCTTAGGCCATGAACAAGTTCATTCCAATGACTATAGTAATATTGAGTATGATCTATGAATAAAAAATGTACCAAGGTAGCTTGTAGTTCCTTCCCCAAATGCCAAAAGGAAAGTGTAGTGAGGATAAAAGGTTTTAAGACATAAAAAAACTTGAGACACCTATGAAACATATATTTTGAAGATTTCAATTATTTTTAAGGTGTAAATAAGATCAATTAGAATTTCAAGGATAAGTATATGATCAAGAAACAACTTGTCATTCCTCATCAAGATAGGAGTCAGTATCATGAGTATAATGTGAAGAGTCATAATAAGCCAAAAGGATTTGCTATGATGTCTTGATGAAGGCATAATTACTCTAAGTAACACCCATTTAATAATATGATAAGACTATTCTCTCACCCTCCACTTGGCATTGAAATTGATTTGTGATGGATGGCATTTGTCAAAGACTCTCTTCATGTCATATCTCTCTCTTTATCTCACTCTCTTCTTTAATTTTTGCCTTGAATGAAATTTTAGGTATCCTTCTACTTCAGTATGGTGAATCCATGATCTTTTTTAATCCATTAAGGCAATAAATAACTGATTATCACCTTCTTTTATGCTTATATTTTAGTGTGTATCTAATGGTAGTTGATCTTATCAAGTGTTGATTTAAATCTCCTTATTATGTTGTCCTATAAATTTACCTTCATGTAGATTTAATTCTCTCTTTTAGGTCATATGTTGTGTTCAGGGTAATTTTATAGAGGTTAATGAGTGGCATACATTCATTATTAATAGGTTATATACCTATTAATAATCCCTCTTACCATAAGCATCATCTATAACCTCCATATTGAAATACTAATGTAATAAGATTAGATTAGGATTAATGTGGTTCCAAATCAGTCCTATAGTTAATTATACACCTAAAATGAGTGGTAATGGTCATGAAATTTGGTGCATCACTTGCCATTTACTTTTTTTTAGTTATGTCTTCCCCTTTTCCTTATAGGTGATAGATTTAGTAGTAGTTTCAAGTGGTACATCAAGGGAGCTATCCCTAATCTAGATATTCACCTCAAGGATGCACATAGCCTATAGGTGTATCCAAGTTTCATCTAAATGAGGAAGGATTGAGCAACCTCCTCAAGGGTATAATTTAGATTGATAATTTTTTTAGCACACTTTGAGGGATATATTATCATCTACTAAGATATTTTTGACATTTTACTTCAATACATCAATTTTTGGAGGCATGAACTCAAACATAAATGGTGAATCCAAGTGAAAAATAGTTGGTTTAAGTAGCCTAAGTGCTTATAATAGACCAATTGGTATGTATTCTCAATCTTCATTTGGTCAAAATGCATCTTATGTACCTTCATATCCTTCATATCAAGCTAACAATATTCATGGATTAACCCCAAATAGCCTTCAAATACAAGAATATTAGATTTATTATTATTATTTTCCCATGTACCCAAACTCAACCTATTTTTTAGCCTACTTATCCCTATAACTAGCCTTGTTAAAACAATGCTACCCCTAGTTAGCAGTATCATGTTCTTACTTAATCTTTATCAATACTTGAACAACTCCTATTAGACTATGAAAGGCTATTAAGAGAGCTTGATAGAGAAGATTAGTTTATTTTAATTGTCCCTACCCATCTTATTTATAATATGAGGTACTCATTATATTTAGTTAAGAGTGAGAGGGTATGTATTGAGAGGGAGAATTAGTAAACACCAGGCAATGACATTTTGAGGATAAGAGGCTTAATTTGGTGTGTGGAGAATAGGTTAGTGGTATAAGAGAGGTAAGAAATTTAATATAATTACCCTTATGTTCCTTATCCTACCCCAAATTAGTCTTCTTTTATTCTCAACTTACAACATATCATCAAAAAGAAACTCATAAGTTCAATATATCAAGTTGGAAGACTTCAACCCCTCATGAAAATACAATGCCCATATAAATTCCATCCACTTTTCCTCAAGATCATCAAACAATTCCATCATAGAGGCCTTCTTGGACTATGACCCTTGATTACATCATGTCAATCCTTGAGAGAGAAAATTCTCCCACACTCATCCAAAATCATAAAAAGTAGAAGGTAGTAAAGGTCAAAATGAGAGGGTCCAAGTCTCCCAAGTCATTCACCCACCCCTAAAATTAGAGTTATTCATTAATACCAAGGTATATAATAATGTGAGGTGTTATTTTATACCTAGAATAAGAATAATGAAGAAGTCTTTGTTAGCTATCTAGATAGCACCCAATAGAGGTCAGATTTATTCAAGTCTAACCCATTTCTAGATTAACATGGGAATGGACTAAGGTTGTGGGATGCCTATAACTAGAATAGACCTCTAAGATTTTTTATAAGGCTAGCTTCTCAAATTTTATAATTTGGATCTTTATTTCTAAAACCTAAAATTAGTTGGCATGAAAAGAGTTAAGACATTTTCATAAAGTAAAACCTATTACAATATGTGGTGATGCACTAAGAATTTGTTAGATCCACCCTTGAACTTAGATTATTTATCACTGTAATGGACTATGAAATAAGCTAATGCAATGCTTAATATAGTTTTTTTGCAACAATATTTCATATAGAAGTCAATCTGATACACTCAGACTAGGAAGCAATGAAAATAAGGTCTAGTTAAAGACACTTAAATTCAGTTGTCCACTATATTCTTAAGAGATCAATGTTAAAACACATTATATGACCTAAAAATAAATTTTGTATTACTTAGGTTGAGCTTGGATGTGTAAGAGGAAGATAACATTCACATTTTCATATTAAACAAACGCAAAACACTAAATACAAATTAACAAATGACTATAAAATAATATATTCCCTACTTTAAGAGGTGTTGAATACAATTCTCAAAGAGTCTAGTCATACCATTCTAAGGGATATTCATCAAATTACTATCCATAGGGTAATGGACTAGCTGAGTCAACTAACAATAATTTGATTCAGATCATCAAAAAAACACTGGAAGATAATCAGAGGTCTTGGCATATAAAGATGAAGGCTACTTTATGGGCTGATAAAATCGCCCCCAAGAGGGTCATTGGTAATTCACCTTATCTCTTATTCTATAAAAGAGAAGCAAGGTTGCCTATATCATTAGATGTCCTAGCTTTGGAACTTGCACACCAGTTAGAGCTTTTAGAAAGTGATGCAATCGAGATAATGATGAATAAATTGAGAGAATTAGAAGAGAAAAGAGATGACGTCATGAATAACATGTGGTTTAACTAGTAGTAAGTCAAGATGACTTTTAAAAAAATATTTTCATCAAAGATATTCTATCAATGTGACATAGTCCTCAAATAAGATGAAGATCATGCAAAACTAGGAAAACACTCCAAGTTTGATAGCCTTTAGAGTGGACCTTATGTCATCACAAGTTTCAAGGAAAGAGATGTCTTTGATCTTGATATATTGAATGGAAAGAGCCTTCCCATCCCTGTCAATGGGAGGCATCTTAAGTTTTGGTATGAATTTGAGCTCATGTTCTTTATACATAAGTAGATAGGTGTATCTTTTCCTCCAAGTGATTTTGCACATTTACTATTTTTAGTTATTTATTTAGTTTTGGTCCATTTTGTTACTTTCTTATTGTTTGTGCATTCCCCATTGCTCTAAATTGATTCAAGAATAAATCAAATCCCCTTTGGCAATTAGTAAAATTTTCATTCTAGTCATCATGAGCAAGCTTGCTCAATAACTAGGTTTCATGACCAACAGGCTAGTCAAGCCAAATGAGTCACCAAAAATGTTGGCCATTTTGGCCCATCTACTAAATGTTTAGCTGGTTTAAATAGATGAGCAGGGTCCTAATTATTTAATGAATTAGGTGGCTTAGAAGTAGGCTCAACATTGAAAGTGGTAGGTTTTCACGGTGATAAATAATTGTAGGAATATGTCCAAAAAAAGCCTAAGTTTACACTTGGTGTAGTCATGTAAAATTTGAAATTGTAAAACTTCAATATGGCTAAGACACCTAATCCATAGGTCCTCCTATTGGTTCACACAACCTTTCTAGGCTACTTATTTCACTAATTCCTAGTCATCCAAATCTTTTCGAACTTAGATATTTTAGACCCAAGTAGCCCTTCTGAGCCCAGATCCATCCCCCTAAGTCTTTTTACCTTTAGACAATAGTGCCCAAATAGGATAGGATTTCTATAACTCAGGGTGTCCTATTTTTAGCATTGTCATCCAAGTTCACTTTTTTGTCCTAACGATTAGATTCTTCTAGTTCTTTATCTTTTCCCTTATCAGCCTAACGTGAATTCATTTAACCCATGATTATTTTTTTCCATATAAAATGCCATTCTAAGTCCATTTATAAGGTTTAACACTCATTTTCAAGAGAGATGCAATAATACAAGCAAGTACACTTAATAACTCCTCCCTATTCTTTGCATACAACCTTTCAATATTATTCAAAGCCTACTTAGGTTATTACACTAGTCCTTAGCTAGCTGAAGCACATCTAATTTCACATTCTAGTTGCATTGATCATACACAAATTGCACCAATAACTTTAATGGGATAATTACATTAGCTTGATCCCTCTTCGAAGTATTGCTATGTAAGTAGAATTCCCACACACAGGGTGTGAAGTATGTCTAGTGTATACTTTACACACTAATCCCTTCTCTTTCTCCTAATTTTGGATTTAAGTTCAAGCACCAACAGCTCATAAGGGTTTTGAAGATTATAATAGGCACATAGTGAGCTTTATAAGGTCCCAAACCCTAAAATTTTAGGGACAGGGTAACACAGGCATTCCAAATAGAACCCAAAAAGCTTTCAACCTTAGGACAATAATGTTATAATAGGATTATACTTATAGATAGTATGGTGTCCTATTTTTGGTGCTCCTATTTAATCAAGAAGCAAAGTCTAGAGACCCATTTCTAAATATTTCTTAGTCCTAATCATCTAGTATCAGACCTTGTCTCAGTCTAGATCAACTAAAATAAGATAAGTTTTAATTTATCTCACTTCCTATTATATTTAGAAAAGGTAAAAACATAATCTATTTACAAAAATTAGTAGATTTAATTAGGAATATTATTTACTAATTTGTCCTACTCAGACTTGTTTATTAAATAGGAATAAAACTCCAATATTCCAAAAATAATAAAACATTTGGTGAACTCGACTTCAAATTTTCATACAAAAACCCTAAAAACCCTAGGGATAATTATTTTTTATTTTTTTAATATTTTTATAATATTTCATAAATTTTTAAAAAAAAACTACAAATTAATTTAAATATTTTCAATAAATTCACTAAAACCCTAGTTTGTACATACTAGGTCCTATTTGCATACAAACACCTTCAAACCACTAGGAAAAATATATTGCTAATTTATAAAAATATTTTTAGATTTTTACTAAATTTTTCAAGCTAAATTTTGATAGTGATAGTACTAGCTCCTAAAAGGAGCTAGTACATGCAAAATTTATTTTCAAATCCTAGTTGCATGTACTAGCTTCTTTTTGCCTCTTGAGGTATCACCTTACATTTATATCCAAAATTTCTCACTCAAATACATGATAGTGAGGGTGGTGGTCATTTAAATAGAAAATACATGTCATAAAAACTCCTATAATAAGGTTAATACTAGCCTATCATGGAAGATTAATGTTTAAAATATGTAAAGCTATGTGATAATTGTTAACGACATAGTAACCTATAGCATGCACCATCACAACAATTACAACCTATTGTCTATCCATGGTCATTCATGCCATGGGGATTTGACCTCATTGGAAAAATTAACCTTGATTCTACCAATAAACATAATTTCATAATCATAGTTATAGAATACTTTACCTAATGGGTGGAATCCATTCCACTTCAATCTACCATAGGTGAAGACACTTGTAGTTTTATCATGACTCATATTATTTTGAACTTTAGCCTACCTATATCCATTAATTTTGATAAATAAATATCATTCTAGAACTAAACTATCAAAAAAAAATGTACCAAATACAAAATTAAACACATGTTCTCCACTCCATATTACCCACAAGGAAATAGTCAAGAAAAAACCACTAACAAAGCAATTAACAACATTTTGAGTAAAATAGTAACCAAATTTGGTGATGTAATATTAGCATAATAAACTAGTTTTTTCACTATGGGCCTACCATACCAGCATTCATATGCCCATAGGGGCTACCTTGTATTTATTTATTTATGACACAGAAGCAGTTCTACCATTGGAATTAGAAATTCTATCTCTTCATATTTCCCTTAAAGGTATTCTCACTAATGACTAGTATCATGAAAAGCATCTACAATAGCTCAATTTTTTAGATCATATACACATTTAAGCTATATAACACCTCAAAATCTACCAACAACATATCTAATATCCTACAATAAGTGAGTGCACATCAAAGAATTTGAATTTAATGATCTTGTTCTTAAAGAGAACCTTCATAATGTTAATGCCAAATGAGAAACCAAAGGAAAATACAAACCAAATTGGCTAGGTCCTTACATCATTACTAAAAAACTTAGCCCTAAAGTATATCATTTAGCCTCACTTGAAGGAAAGAAACTCAAAAATCCAATAAACATTATACATCTACGCAGATTCCATGTATAGTATGTTATTTATATGCATTGCTTGTACATAATTTTCTTTCTAGCATTGATTATATAAATTATCTCCTACTTGATTGTACATAATTCAAATATTTTTAAAAATACAAAAACAATATAATACTTCAAAAACACAAAAACATTCAAAAAATTGCAAAAACACCAAAAACATTATTTTATTTATGCATCATCCATGTTTACATTAATACTATCATGCCAGGACTTGAATTTACTATTTCATGTTATTGTATGTTTATTTATCTACATTACCATGATTCACTTTATCTTATTTGAGTGTGTGTAGTGATATCTAGCTATTTGATTTCTTCATTCTACCCATTGAGGGACATTCCTACTTCTACATTCAAGACATACATCAATATACACACCCACTGGGGGTATCTTCTACATGACTACACCATCTAGGTTATGTCATCCATACATTACACACTCTAAGTTATCATACTAATGTACATTCCTTACTAAATTACATAGATTATTACATCAACATTTCACTAGTACCTAGCATTTGTGTATTTCTTAGCATATACCTAGTCTTGTACTACACATGTTTTGCATACTTTCACATTTTCTATGATTAGTTAGATGTGTTTGTATCTTCTATTTCTTACTCTTACTTTAATTCCTTGCCTAGTGTAGCTTGTGTGATTGCATTTCCAGTTCTAACTTGTCTCTTGCTTGTGCCTTAGGACATTTTCCAATGTCCTTTGCTTTTATTCATGTGTGTGCCTTAGGACATATTATAATGTCCTTTGTTTGTACTCTTTCATGTGCTTGTGGCCCTCTTGATAACTTTTCTTGTTCACTTGTATGTGTATGTGGCATTTGAACATGCCTTGTATGCTTGCTTTCTAATTTGAGGGACATGTGCCCATGTATTTTATTTGTATGGCCCTTTTACCACCCTTGTATGCTTCTTTACTCTTGCTTCATATTTGTTTGTTTTCTCCTCACTATGTGTAGTTCCATGATTCCAATCATGCATTTATCTTTCTTCTTGGATGCCACGATGGACATCATTCGCCATCCCTCCATGCTTACTATCAAACTAACAAAATAGTAACTAATATCTCACATTACCATTCTAGTTCAGTATCATGTGCATGATTTCACATTATTATATCTATCTAGGCATACCCCTATTGATCTAACAATCTCTCAATACAAACATTGTTGCATCTAGATATATCTTGTCAAATATCAATGATATATCTTGTATATATACAATTTAACACACTTACAAGACTCTTTTCTTTTGAGGGCAATCATTATAGGTTCATCATTCCTACCCTTAGAAGAGGGGTCATAAAATAGGGTTTTGTCATAAAGATAAAACCTCGTAATAGTCAAAATAGTAACATTTAAAACACTCAGTATAGAATCTAGAGGTCAAACTAGTTAAACTAGAGTAAAAAATAGTGTTAGTTTTAGATTAGTAGTCAATTTTCACACCAAATAATAGCACCAAAAATAGATAGTAGCACCAAACATAGGGGTGTCCACATTTTGGTGCTCTTATCCAAGTAATAAAATACTCAAGGTTTCCAAAAATAGGCAAAAATTTTAGTTCAAGTATAGTTTTTATAGTTCCAAATCAGTTAGATTTAGCTATTTTAGTATAGTTTTCTCAGAGAATCTAGATATAGGGGGTTATCATGCACAAGATGATGGTTATTGATTTTATTTTAGATTAGGAATTTGGCATAACTTTTAGCTCAGAATCCATGTTCCAAACATTAGTTATTGGGGGAAATATGCATGACACATTGATCTTCTTTTCTTTTTAAGTTTAATTTATTCTAGGCATTCTCAGTAGTTACATGCCCTACTCCATTTGTAGGTGGTTAGCATCACATTTGAGTTAAAATTTCATACAAGTTTAGCTTTTTGAGTACCCAAGTTCTCAATTTGGATTTCACATAAGTATTTTGCATTAGTTTTGGAGAGGCTTTCATACAAGCCTAACCTCTATCTTTCAAAATGGCCAAGAGTGGCCTAGTTTCTAACACACATTTAGGCTATCCATGCCACATTGTCAATTTTCCAGCACATCCATGGGCTCTATGATCCATCTCATATGACATCTATTCTATACCAATATTACTTCATATATTTAATTCATGGGGTAATGATGGAGCTAAAGGCCTAGCTAACCTTTGTATTCTTGAGCCACCTATTCAAAGGAATTGGACACACAGGCTAGACATCAATTAGCACATGCATGATCTATTAACTTCACATAGTTATAAATGATGAAGCTAAAGTTATAGTCTTTAAATTCTTGAGCCACATTACAGGTAATTTATCACTAAACTCTATTGATGATATTACTCTTTATTCAACACACACTCAGCATCATCCAACACATTTTACCATCATAATAGGTTTCGTATTGGTTTGCATACTTGATGAGGTGTATTCATTACTTTTTCTTACTCTTACTCATCTCTTGTACATTATTATTTTAGATATAGTGTATTTAGTAAGAAATAATCTACTTTGTGTTTTCATTGTAGATTCATAATTTATAGTGTGTTCTCTCTAGGCACATCTAGCATCACACATCTTCATGAGCTTCACCCTTACAGGTAAGTTCAGGTATGCTTCTTATTTTCCTTTATCCTAGTATTTCACATTTTTGCATCACTAGAATAAAGTGGAGTCAAATTTAGTCATGTAAAATGTGAAATTATAAAACTTTAGTATGTTTAAGACACCTAATCCATAGGTCTTCCTATTGGCTCACACAACCCTTCTAGGCTACTTCTTTCATTGATTCCTAGTCATCCAAAGCTTTTCAAAATTAGATTTTTTAGACCTAGATATCCCTTTTTAGCCTAGATCTATCCCCCTAAGTCTTTTTCCCTCTAGACAATAGCACCTAGATAGGACAAGAGCATTAGAACCTAAGGTGTCTTATTTTTAGTGCTATTGTCCAAGTTCACTTTTTGTCCTAATGATCAGATTCTTCCATTTCCTTATCTTTTACCTTATCATCCTAACATGAATTAATTTAACCCAAGATAATTTGTTTCCTTATAAAAGGCAATTCTAAGTCCATTTAGAAGGGTTGGCACTCATTTTCAAGAGAGATGCAAGAATACAAGCAATTATACTCAAACATTCCTCCCTATTCTTTGTATACAACCTTTCAATATTATTCAAAGCCTACTCAAGTCATTCCACTAGTCCTTATCTAGCTAAAACACATCCAATTTTACATTCTAGTTTCATTAATCATACACAAATTACACCAAGAAATTCAATGTGATAACCACATTAGCTTGATCCCTCTTCAAAGTATAATTATGTAGGTATCATGCCCACACATGGTGTGTGAAGTACATTGAACATATCCTTTACACACTAACCCCTTCTCTTTCTTTCCCAAGTTTACATTCAATTTCAAGTACTAGGAGATCTTAAAGGTTTTGAAGATTAAAATAGGCACATAATGAGCTCCACAAGGTCCTAAAACCTAAAATTTTAGTGACAGGGTAACACAAGCATTTAAAATAGAACCCAAAAAGCTTTTAGCCTTAGGCCAATAATAAAACTACAACATCAGACAACATGTCTTATTTTTTATGCTTCTATCTAATCAAGAAATGAAGTCTAGAGACCTATCTCTAACTATTTCCTTGTCTTACTCCTCCAGTATTAAACCTTGTCTCAATCTAGATCAGTATGAATAAGCTAAGTTCTAATTTCTCTCACTTCTTATTATATTTAGATAAGGTAAAAACACAATCTATTTAAATAAATTAGTATATTTAATTAGGAATATTATTTACTAATTTATCCTACTCATAATTGTTTATTAAATAGGAGAAAAATCTAATATTCCAAAAATAATAAAATATTTGGCCAAATATTTCAACTTTTGGCCGTGTTAGAGCATTCAAAGTTATCTTGAATAAATTATTTTACACAAAGCCTAAAACAAAATTACAAGGCATAATTCCCTTAGATAAATTGTTCCACTTTATTTGGCTAAGTGTTGGAATTCTTTTAGGAGATTTATTTAGGGTTTTTTGGCTAAGTATTGGGAATTACTTTGCATATTTTGTCTAAAACAAAACTCCTAAAAGGTCATTTCTTCAAGGAAAGTCTTAGATAGGATTTTTCAAGGGTATATTTTAGGGGAATTAGTCTAAAATAAAGTCCTGAAGGGTATTTTTAATACAAAGTGTCCAATACAATTTTACCAAAGGGTCATTTTTTGGGAAATTACAACAATATAAAGTCTTGAAGGGTCATTTCTTTGGGAAAGTGATCCAAAATAAAATCTCTAAGGGTCACTATTTAGATAAAGTGCCCTATATAATTTTTTTGAAGGGTCATTTTTCAAATAAAAATCTTGAAGACAAAGGTTCTAAAAAAAGGTACAAGGGCACAAATTATTTTAGGAAAATTATCTAGGATAATTTTCCCAAAGGCATGAATTCTTTTGGAGGTTTTATTCTCAAGAAAAAGACTAAATACAATTTATTTTAGACATTTTATCTAAGACAAATATCCCAAAGGCATAAATTCTATTAGACATTTTATCTAAAACAAATTATCCAAATCAAAGATAAGGCAAACTTAATTCTTTCATTTTATTAACCAATAATAATTTATTTAGACATTTTGTTCGAATAAAAATAACCACCAACAAATTCCTTCAAAGAAAGTGGTTGAGACAAAAAGCTCACAAAAAATATCTAGAAAAAGGTCTAAAAGAAATAACCCAAGGAATTTGTGGTCCAATAGAGTGATGTTTGTGCAAGTTTCAAGGTTCAAGCTCTACAATCATCCATTAGAATCCACAAATCAATGGTTGTGTAGAAGTCGTTGACATTCCCATAGATGTCAATTGACAAGAACATGAACATCAAATTTAAGACCTAAAAAAAAAAATTGAAGTTCAAATATCCCAATGATGGTTGCATGAACATCAAATACATTCTTGTAGACATCAAAATTTGAGCTCATGAAATAGTCAGTATAATTTAAAAGGTATGATCAATCATACAGGAGATCCTATAATGAGTAGTGACTAATATTTTAATGGGACTGATAAGATCAATATCTCAAATTCAATCATGAATTTAGATCTAATGGAACATGAGAAAGTAAAAAGGTTAAGGAGATCAGAGGCCACCACATGTTATACGCATGTAAAGCATCAAACTAATAATAAGATCTTGATATCAACATACAATCAACAAATGGCATAAGCACATAAATCCTAGCAAAAGACCTATGGATTTCATTCATTCACATTAGGTAGATCAATAGAGTGAGATGATTTAAGGGGTTAATTATTTGAGTTAGTTTATTTGGAAAATCAAATGAAGGTAATCCAAAATGACTTAGACAAAGGTTGAAGGGTCAATTTTCAACCAAGGTGAGCAAGTATGAATGGAATTGAGCTTGAGCATGATCTAGTTTGACTAAGAGTAAATATTTTTGGATAAGATGTCAACATTAAGACTCTATAGGGGTAGATAAATGAGATATGGTATGGGTTTCTCATCCTACAGACATAGTCATAACTTGATGAATCATCATTCAAAATAAAGATGGCATAGCTCTGTCAATTTCAATATATGAGTATCTAGTCTTCATAATGAGTAACAAGTGGTCGATGGCATGTAAAATTAAGGTGGACATGTAGACTTTAATGACTTCATTGCTAGATCCAACTACATGAAAGTGACTCTTCTCTCCACTCTTACATGCCTCAATAAACCAATAAGGAGTAGTTAACAACAAGATAAAACTCTAATAGATGGATCAAATTATTATAACTTAACTGATGCCAAAACTTAGATTAAAACAACTTAATCCTCCCATTTCAATGACCATAGATCATTATTGAGAGAATAATGTAATGGTTCAATGGACTAGAGTGACCTGGATCAATTAGGAGGGGTTTGAATGAGCTTAATTTATGGAGGTAGTTGGAAGAACATTTTAAATGGATTTGAGCTTGTTTGATTCCCTTTTGAGAACCAAAAATCCATCTCTCTTATTTCTTTTATTCTATAAATATATCCTTTGAGCTATTGATAAAGATCCCTCAAGTTGGTACAACTAGACTTTGCTAGAATTATATTCAATACCTCTTGGAGTAGTGAATAGAGTATTTTAAAGTCATTTGCTAATCTATATTTATTTTTTTATATTTGTTTAATATGTAAATATGAATGTTATATTCTTTTTTCATGTCCATGATCAACCTAAATTCTAGCAAATTTCTTTGTAGGTCATATAATGTGTCTTAGCATTGATCTCTTAAGAATATAGTGGATAGTTGAATTTAAGTATCTTTAACTATACCTTATTTTCATTGTGCCCTAGTCTGAGTGTATCAAAATGACCTATATATGAAATACTATTAAATATAAACTATAGTAATCATTGTATTAGCTTCTTTTATAGTCCATTAGTGTCATAAAGAATCATATCTCAAGAGTGGATCGAATAAATTCTTGGTGCATCACCACATATTAGAATAAGTTTTACTTTATGAAAATTTATTGAATTTATTCACCTCAATCAATTTTAGGTTTTAGAAATAAAGGTCCAAATTATAAAATTTGAGGAGCTATCCTCATTAAAATCCTAGAGGTATAGTCTAGTTATAGGCATCCCACAACCTTAGCCCATTCCCATGTTAGTCTAGGTATGGGTCAAACTTGAACAAATTTAACCCCTATTAGGTGTTATCTAGATAGATAATGGTTATGGTTTTCCTAATGGGACCCCTATTTACATGATTTGAATCATGTATATTTATATCTAGTTATAGTAGCAAATTTTAGAGTTGTATTTCTAGATTTACTTATTTTTCATGCCCCCAAGAGTTATCAAAAAATCTTTTACAAAAGAGAAAGATATATTTATTTGAGCTATATTTCCCATCAATCCAAATTATTAGTCAAAGATAGTTACTCCTCCACTTAGTATTATGGATCATATGAAGAAAATTTTTGTATCAATTTTAATGTAGGATATACTAATAATCCTAAAACAAAAGCAGTATATGTAAGAGGAGATTTCAAAGCCCAATATCTCTAATGGGCCACCTAAAAGGGAAAGATTAAGTGTTTTTATAACCAACTCTAATCCATTTATTGATCCTTAAGCTCTTAAGGTGACTAATCCTCCTCCATTTTATCTATTAGTTGTCATAGGGGATTACCTTATTCACAATTATATGATTGATAGTGGAGCTAGTACTTCTGTCATGCCTAAATCCATTGGTGACAAACTAGGGCTCAAGTATGAACCTCATGAAAAAGGAGTTTTACAGTTAGATGGTTACCCTACTAAAACTATGGGCTTCCTCAAACATCTTAAGATTTTACTTGTTTCTTGTCCAAATTTCACCATTACATAGGATATAGTTTTTGTTGATTTACCTCCATACTTTGCACTATGCTTGTCTAGGTATTTTACTACTAAAATAGGAGGTTAAATTTATTTAGATTGGTCATACATGGTTTTTAGAACCAGATATAAAACCAAAGTCACTAGAAGGTTAGATCTTATTTCTATATTTCACCTTGAACCATATATGCCAAATATATCTAATATGTATTTTAACATTTCAAAGGAAGATAAGAGTACTATTTATCAAGAGCCATCTAAGCTACTTGAAGGCATACCAAATCTACTCTTGGATGTTGATAACCATGGGTATGACCCATATAAAAGTATTTAAGAATTTGGTTGTGGTGTCTACTACATGAATGAAGAGGGAGACTCATTACTTAGTCTCACCAACTCAAAGCAAGATTAAGGAGTATGAAATATATACTTTTATTGATCCAGATCAAAGAATGGGATTGGGGCTGGTGTAATGTTGGTTTCACCTCAAAATCAAAGGTATTATTTTTTAGCTATATTTTAGTTTAGTTGTATGTCAAATACTATAGAATATGAAGCTCTTATTCATGGAATTTAGTGGACTCAAAAAAGAGGTATTAAGATTTTATAGGTAAAAGGTGATAGTGAGTTGGTAGCAAAACAAGTCATAGGGTTAAATATAGAAAATAATCCTCTCCTAAAGGCCTATAAACACAAATTTTGGGACATCATGAAATATTTCCTAGCATTTGTTATCCACTCCATTCTCAGAGGAGCCAATCAACATGCAGATAGACTTGATGCCATAAGAGCACAATATGATATAGTGGACCAAATCAAGGATGATAAAGGTTAGACCCAAATCAAGGTTGTATGCAGGCCTTTAGTTTCAAACAATGAGGTAAGTTGGAAATTCTTTGATAGTGATAAACATATAACCTATTTTCTATAGAATGAGGTAGAATTTTGCTCAAAGAATCAAAATAAATTACAATGCCAATATGAAGATCAGATTGTGAAATTGATATCAAAAAATATGCCTAAAGGTTTAGTAACTTTGTAGAGCATTTCAAATGAATATTATCAACTTAGAAATGATAAGGTAAACATCTCTTCCAAGGAAGAACATTATCAACAAGTTTACATAGCTAAAGGTGAAATACTCAAGTGTGGCAAAGTGAATATTGATTTTGACATAATACCTTTTATTTCATTATGAAATGAATACATGTATTTATTTTATTGGGAATATCATGATTTGAAAGGGTTTGATCCTAGATTATCACAACATACTATTGAGCTTGAAATGGATGCAAAACTAGTAAGATAGAAGCAAAGGACCATCAACCCCAAGGTTTAAATTCTCATGAGAAAGGAGCTTACCAAACTGATTGTGTCAAGTATCATATTTCCTATCAATCACTCAAAATGGATATCAAACCTTGTACCAGTGAGAAATAAAAATGGAGAGATATGACTATGTGTGGATTTTAGAGATTTGAACAAAGTGTCACTAAAAGACCACTATCTTCTTCCCTCCATGGATCAAATCTTATAAAGGATATCAAGTTCATAAAGGTTCTCTTTATTATATGGGTACTCTTGTTACAAATAAATATTGGTGAAAGAGCAAGATTGGTATAAAATAGCTTTCACAACCAAATGAGGTACTTATGCCTATCAAAAGATGCATTTTGGGCTCTCTAATGCTAGAGCCACTTTACAAATGGAAATGGATGTTTCCTTTTAAGGTATTTTGAGTGAAATTGTCTTACTTTATCTTTATGACATTAATATATTTTCAAAATATACTAATGATCATCTAACACACTTGAGAGTTATTTTTAATAGATGTAGACAATTTAGAGTTTCATTAAATCCAAAGAAGTGTATCTTTTTAGTGTATAAAGGAAGATTTATTGGGCATGTAGTGTATAAAGAGGGTCTTTATATTGATCCAAAGATAATATAATAAATCCTTTCAATATAATTTCCAAAACATAAGAAAGTATTGCAAAGCATCATGGGCAAGATAAACTACATCAGAAAATTTATTCTTGGATTTGTAGAACTAGTAAGGCCACTCACCCAAATGTTGAAGAAAAATAAAGAATTCACTTGGAGTAATGGGGGCAAGATGATCTTGAAATCCATGAAGTAAGCAATCAACCAAGATCCTACTTTGCTTAATCCATATTTTAGTAAGGATTTCTTTATGTATGCTTTTCCTACTTTCAGTATAATTTCAGCCATGCTTAAGCAACAGAATAGTGAAAGATTAGAACAACCCATTGCTTTTTTAAATCAAGATTTGGAAGACTATGAGGAGAGATATTATTTTTTTTAAAATAATTTTATTTATTTATAAGAGGTTTGAATAATTTAAAACATTTGATTTCAAATAACAATATTATACTAATGGTAGTTCATCCTAGTGTGAAGGATTTCATCTTCAATAGAGACTTAAATGAAAAGAGAGATGGATAGGTCACTAATTACATGGAATATGATATTGAAGTAAATATCATAAATATGGTCTAAGGTAAAGGATTATTTTAACATCTTGAAAAATGTGTTATATAAGAGAATGAAATGTTTTTGACACTTCAAGACACCCAATAGGAAGATGAAGCTACTTTTCCATCTAGCTGGACATATGACATTGCCAAATTCCTTCAAAAAGGAAAATGTCAAATGGGCTTAGATGCATAAAGTTGAAGACATTTTAGGATTAAATTGGTACCATAAATTTTTATTTATGGAGTACTATTCAAAAGGGACATTTGAGATATGCTTTTAAGGTGTGTCAAAGCTAATCAATTTGACAAGCTTTTTGAATAATTTCATGATAGTCCTTCTAGAGGCCATTTTGTATCTAGGACCATAGATATGAAAATCATTAGAGCTAGTTAATTTTGGACAAATTTATTTTAGGATGCACATGCATGGGTTATAAAGTGTGAAAAATGTGCAATGTTTATAGGTAAATACAGACTAGCCATTATGCCATTAAAGCCTATTCAAGTTGAGCAACATTTCATGTAATGGGGTTTAGAATTCATTCAAATTATACATCCTTCATATATTGATATCAATAAGTGGGTCTTGATAGGTATATACTATTTCACCAGGTGCATGGAATAAGTACCTTTGAAGGAGGCAAATGCCAACTTTGTGCTTGAGTCCTATGAGAGTCTACTCACCCATTTTGGAGTGCCTTCTACTATAATATCAAATAATAATTTATCAAATTACTATTCATAAAGGTATTTGAATGGGATATTTATCAAGTTATTTATCTAAAATCTTCATCAAATTACTATTCATAGGGTAATGGACTAGCTGAGTACAATAACAAGAATCTAATTCAAATCATCAAAAGAACACTGGAAGATAATCAAAGGTCTTGGCATACAAAGATGAAGGTTTCTTTATGGGATGATATAATCACCCCCAAGAAATCCAATGGTAATTCACCTCATCTCTTAGTCTATGGAAGAGAAGCAAGGTTACCTATCTTATTGGACCTCTCAGCTTTGGAACTTGTACACTAGCTATAGATTCTAGAAAGTGATGCAATAGAGGTAAGGATGAATGAATTAAGATAATTAGAAGAGATAAGAGATGATTCCATTCATACAATGTGGTCTAACTAGAAAAAAATCAATATTAATTTTTAAAAAATATCTTCATCAAAAACATTCTAGTAAGGTGACATAGTCCTCAAATGGGATGAGGACCATGCAAAATGAGGAAAACACTCTAAGTTTGATAGCCTTTGAAGTAGACCTTATGTCATCACAAGTTATAAGGAAATTAATGGCTTGAGGTTGATATATTAAATGGAGAGATCCTTCCCATCCCTCTCAATGGGAAGAATATTAAGTTTTGCTATTAGTTTAAGATCATGCTCTTTGTACATAAGTAGATAGGTGTGTCTATTCTTCCAAGTGCTTTTGCACATTTACTATTTTTAGTTGTTTAGTTAGTTTTGGTAAGTTTTGTTACTTTATTTTTGTTTATGTGTTACCCATTTCTACAAATTACTTCAAGAATAAATCATAATCCCTTTTTCAAGTAGTACCTTTTTCATTCTAGTCATCATGATCAAGCTTGGTCAATAACTAGTTTCCATGACCAGTAGGGTAGTCAAGCCAACTGAGTCCCCAAAAAAGTTAGCCATTTTGGCCCACATACCATGTTTTTGCATAGTTTAAATAGATGAATAGGGTCCTAATTTTTTATTGGATCAATTGGCTTAGAATCAGGCTCAACATTGCAAGTGGTAGGTTTTCATGGTGATGAACAGTTGTAGGAACACATCCAACAAAAGCCTAAGTTTACACTTAGCTAAATATTTCCACTTTTGGCCAAGCATTAGAGCATACATATTTCTCTCAAATAAATTTTTCCACATAAAGCATGAAATAAGAGTACAAGGCATAATTCCATTAGATAAATTATTCCACTTTATTTGGCTAAGTGTTGGAATTATTTTGAGATAATTATTTCAGGTTTTTTGGCTAAGTATCAGGAATTGTTTTAGACATTTTATCCAAAACAAAAATATCAAGGGTCATTTATTTGTAGAAAGTCCTATACCAAAGTTTTAAAGGGTATACTTCAAGGGAATTGGTTTGAAACAAAGGCTTGAAGGGTATTTTTCAAACAAAATATCCAATATAATTTTATTGAAGGGTCTTTTTTCAGCAAATTTCCCTAATACAAAGCCCTAAAGGGCTATTTCTTTGGGAAAGTGGACTAAAACAAAATCCTAAAGGGTCACTATTTATAAAAAGTGTCTTCTATAATTTTTTTGAAGGGTCATTTTTCAATTAAAATCCCATAGATAAAGGTTTTGATAAAAGGTACAAGGGCACAAATTCTTTCAAGAAGATTAACCAAGATAATTTTATCAAAGGTATGAATTATTTTAGATAATTTACTCTAAGGTAAAATAATAAATTTGATTTATTTTAGAAATTTTGTCTAAGATATAAATCCTAAAGGCATGAATTTTATCAAACATTTTGTTCATGATAAATGTCCATGGCAAAGATAAGGTAGACTTAATTCTTTTGGGCAATTATCTTGTGACAATTTCCTTGGACATTTTTTTGAAGCAAAATATCCACCAACAAATTCCTTCAGAGAAAGTGTTTGAGACACAAAGCCTACAAAAAATGTCTATCAAAATTTTTGAAATAAATATCTTACAGAATATTTGGTCTAGTAGAGTGACATTTATGTAAGTGTTAAGGTTCAAGCTCTATAATCATCCATTGGAGTCCAAATATTGATGCTCACGTAGACATCATTGACATTCCCATAAATGTTAATTGATGAGCACAAAAATATTAAATTCAAGCCCCAAAAAATAATCATTGAAGATTAAATATCCTAGTGATGTTCGTGTGGATGTCAAATACATTCATGTAGATGTCAAAATTTGAGCTCATGAAATAGACATTAGAATTTAAAAGGAAGGATCAATGATCGGTGCTCAATTATATAAGAGATCCAATGATGAGTGACAATTGAAAATTTAATGGGCCTAAGAAGATCAATGGGTTATGTTTAATCATGGATTCAAATCTTACAACTTACAAGCAATTCAAAAGGTTATGGAGCTCAGAGGCCACCATATGGTGTAAACATATAAAGCAATAGACTAATAATAGGATCCTAAGATCAATGCATAATTGACAAGTGGAAAAAGTCCATGATTCTTGGAAAAGGATATATATATCATGTTTTCTCACATTAGGTAGGTTAATGGACCGATATGATTCAATATTTTAATGATCTAAGTTAGTTTCTAATGGAAAATCAAATGAAGGTGAGCCTAAATGACTTACATGGAGGTTAAAGGGTCAATTTTTGACCAAATGTGAGCAAGTATGAATGGAACCAAGCTCGAGCATGATCTAATTTAGACTAGAAGTGGATATTTTGGGATTGTATGGTGGCATTAAGACTCTATAATGTTATATAAATTAGATATGGGAGGGGGTTCTCATCATTCAAACATAGTCATAACCTGATGATCCACCACTCAAAGTATACATGTTGTAGCTCTATCAATTTCAAGATATAAGGATTTGGTCCTCATAATGAGTAATAAGTGGTAGATGACATGAAAAATGAATGTGGATATGTAGAGTTTAATGGATTCATCACCAAATCCAATTTCATGAAAGTGACTCCTCTCTCCACTCTTACATGCCTCAATAAACTAGTAAGGAGCAGTTAACAACAAGACAAAACTCTAATAGATGGATCTGATTGTTATAATTTTATTGATGCTATAAATTGGCTAAAAAAACTTTATCTTACCATTACATCTGTCATGGAGCATCACTAAGGGAATAATGTAATGGTGTAATGGATTGGAGTGACTTGGATTAATCAAGAAGGGTTTGAATGAGCTTAATTTATAGAGGTAGTTAGAACAACATTTTTAATGGATTTGACCTCATTTGTTTCCATTTTGAGCACCAAAACTCCCTCTTGAGTCTTTTCTTCTATAAATATAGCCTTTGAGCTATTGTTAAAGATCCCTCAGGTTAGTATGACTAGACTCTTCCAGAATTGTATTTGACACCTCTTGGAGTAGTGAATAGATTAATTTATAGTCATTTTATAATTTGTATTTAGTATTTTGTGTTTATTTAATATGCAAATGTGAATGGTATCTTCTTCTTTCATGTCCAATATCAACCTAAGTGATATAAAATTTATTTGCAGGTTATATAATGTGTCTTAGTTTTGATCTCTCAAGAATATAGTGGACAACTAAATTTAAGTGTCTTTAACCAGACCTTATTTTCATTGTTCCCTAGTCTAATTGTATCAAAATAACATCTATATGAAATATTTTTGCATAAAAACTATAGTAATCATTGCATTATATTCTTTTATATTCCATTAGTGTCATAAATAATCTGAGTTCAAGAGTGGATCTAAAAAATCATGTGTACATCACCATATATTAGAATAGGTTTTAATTTATGCAAATTTCTCAAATCTTTTCACCCAAACAAGTTTTAGGTTTCATAAATAAAGGTCCAAATTATAAAATCTAAGGAGATAGCCTCATAAAAAAATCCTAGAGGTCTGGTCTACTTATAGGCATCCCACAACCTTAGACCATTCCCATGTTAGTCTAGGTATGGATAGACTTGAACAAATTTGACTTCTATTGGGTGCTATCTAGATAGCTAACAGTGTTATAAAATAATTCTCTTTCCCTTCCTGAAAATCTCCTAAAAAATTCCTTAAATATCCCAAGTTGGAAAGGCACCCTCTCAAGATTCAAACAAACTAATGATCTCTCTTTCCCTCTCACCATATCCCCTTTCGAGAGAGAACCTATTAAATGGAAGGCAAGTGAGGAGCATGTAGCTGATAAATAGAGTGTCTCAATGATTATGATGTAGATATCACCATTGGAAGTCCTCTTCATGAGTAAAAATAATAATTAGGTTTGGTATAAGGAATCCATGATTAACTAATCTTTTGTTCAATATATGAAATCCCATGCTTCATAGAACAAGAAGACCAATCTAGTTTTCATGGATTTCATCTTCATGAGATAATTCAATATGATAATGAATTAGTGAGTGAGGTTGCAATAGGACTTGAAATAAATGATCTTCCCCAAGGTGAACAAGGTAAAGATATGATTGAATCTAAAAATATTCTTCATAATCTTGATGATGATTATAAACAATTATACCATGCTTGCTTGAAGATATTGAATACCTTGGAAGTGTAGCATTGGATGATAGTGTGAGAGAATAATATGAGAACCCAACTAAATTTTTTATGGATTCTAATGAAGAATATAAGCTTACATCTAGGAGAATTGTTCTCATGATCATAAAAAAGAAGTTGAGGTATTTTTCTTGACTCATAAACTTGGTGAAAGCATGAGTGAAGATTTCTAAAGTGTCCTTATAAATGTGATGAAGTTTATTCCTTATAAAGTCATAAAAATAAGCCTCAATAAGGCCATGATGAAGGTTTTCAAGTATTTGAAACAATATAAGTATAGTTAGATGGATCTCAAGAGGTTTTAAATGATCAATAAAAGGTAAAATTTTGTTTTAAACCTCCTTTTTTCATTGAAGATGATGATACCATCTCTTGTTATAAATAAAAACTTTATGATTTAGATGTAGTGAAACCACTCAAAATCACCCTTCAATAAGATATGCATGCTCTGGTTATAGAAACATTGAATAAGATGAGATCCTAATTGAATTTTTGATGGGTTTTAAAGAATAAGAAGAGTTTACTTACCTTGGTGGGGAAATTGAAGACCAAGATAAGTCTGAAGTCACTAGTAGACATATTGAAGTATGGAATGAAGTTTTTGCTTTCTCAAATGAACAAGAATAAGAATCCTTTTTGGAAGAGTTAGAATTTTTTTTGGTTTAAGCTTGGATAGTGAACCTGTAACTCTATATTAATACATTGATAAAATGGTTTTGAAAGTTAAAGAACATAATCAAGATGAGGTTGATCAAATTACACTTAAATAAGACCATGGTAAACTTAGAGATAATTTTTTGGAGATCCTTTAATAGATTGAAAATTTGGCATTAGTGAGCAAACAAGATGACATCCCTCAAGATGTTAAAGTGAACCAAGAGTATAGTTTAAGTGAATCACTAGAAACTATGGTTATTTCCTCCCCCATGAATCATAGTGTGGTCACATGGGACATCTACCCCATTTTTGAATAACAAAATGAGGTGAAATATGACTTATAAGATGAATTTACCTTCATAGTAGATATGTTGGCTATAATTGATTCACTTGAGAGTAGGCTAAGGAAGATGTCAAATAAGAAGTCTAATTCATCAAGCACTACATCCAAAAGGTAGTTTGCTTTGTATCATTGTTCATCTCATGAAGAGGATCTCATAATTTTCCCTTTTGATCTAAGTGTATCAGATATTTAAAGTTAGTCTTACATAGTAGTTTCTTGTGTTTTATTTTCCCTAAGTGCTTATTAACACAATGTGTGTCTTGTTTAGTCTAGTTGTTTTGCTTCATGTGTTAAGGAATTATCAATTTTCTAACTTGTTTTGAAGACTTTAAATAATTATTAGGTATAATTCAAGTTGATTTTGTGTGAAATGTGAATCCATATCCCAATGGATGTAATAATGCTACTAGTCTAGAGTGTATAACATGGATACACTACCTTGAGGTAACTTAAATGTTAGTCAAAATGGCTACCATAGGCCATTACATTTCAAACATTTGACTATAATCCATGCTAACCTTATTGAAAAAAATTTACATGCCTATGAATTGTCCTATGATGTTTTTTTAATTTTATGATCTCTAGTTAGGTGGTCTTAATAGGTCATCTTCTTATGTAATTTGGGCAATATATGATGGCTTCACAAAATTTAAGGAACTTTTGAATAAGTTAAGGTTTTTATAGAGGTTAATTGTAATTTTTTACTTAGTCTAAGCCTTCCTAAATCTTATTTATTGAAAATAACTACATTTTAATGAGATAAGTTCTAGGTCAGACCCAATACACTTTGTTAGGGTGAGATGGTTACACATCAAGGCATTAAATTTCATCTTAAGCCTTATTGGTTTTAGAATAATTTTTACTAGCCCTTTCAAAGGGATTTCACACTATGACAACATACCATAAGGCTTTTCAAGTGGATTCAAGGTAAAATATGGTATATTATACCTTGGATGAGATACTTATGATGCTAGTATAGAGATATTCAATGTGGAAGTTGGTAGAAAATGGTTAGAGAATGTTATCCTTGGTGGTTATAATATGATTTATAGGTTCTCTTCTTTTTAAAGGGAAAATTAAAGAAGTTTTATGAGTTTTAAAGGAAAATAAGAGATATGTGTAATATTTTTTAAGAATTATAAGTGTCCTCTTATCTTCCCTATGCTATATCCATGCTCAGGAGGGTGTTAAAAGTCCAAACAAGAAGAAAACCTATTTAAAATCTATACCAGGTTCTAGACAAGATTGAAAAATTTAAATAGTTTAAAGATGGTTTATGATGGAAAGTGAGAGATTTAGATCCAAATATCTTGGAAAAATAAATTTTCCTTAATGAATTTTCATTTTATGGCACTGGTTAGCTGATCAATCCCCTCAACTTTATAAACAATTGCTGACAAGATAAGGTGTTGTTAAGCCCTTCTAAAACCCCACAAACATGGTTTTCCCTTATTTTAGTGAATTTGAAAATTTAGGGATGAAAATTAAAAAAAATATGAGATATTAAAGGGTCTTTAAATTCATCCCATATCACCCTCCACCATCATTGAACACGTGAGTAGTCAAAAGGCAAGAAACCTCCAGACTAGGTAGGTTATAGACTTTAAGCACATGGATATTAGAGTATTAGAAGAGTATGAAAAAGTGTATGAAATATTTTTATAGGTGAAAAATAAGGTCTATAAACTATATACATATCCCTTATATCCATCTATAACTCCCATGATATAAATATCATCTACATCTTTCCTTGACTAGCTTGCTAGTAGATCATGTAAACCTAAAGGGCAGAAGTCTCAAAGTAGTTTGTTAAAATAAAAGCATGGGAAAGAGACATATAGAAACATAAATAAAATATACCTCTTCTAAAATTAAATATTTTTATAATTTCATTCAATATATCCATTCCTAGAGTGAGATTTAATGAAAGGCTAAGTGTGGAATGTAGAGCTACAAATTTGAGTTCCTATTTTGAGGTGTTTGAAGGCATCATGATAATTTGGGGAGTTTATAACACCTAAAAAAAGTTATAAAACACTCCATAAAACCTTATAGGTTCCTCCCAATCAATTAAAATGTTAAAATATAAAGGAACCAGTCTAAATATTCATGATTAGTATGACTAGGTATAATTATAAACATATACACATGTATGTAGAGAGAAATGTAGGTTCTGAGTCAAGTTTAAATTTTGATAGCTCATGAAAATTTTAAGGAATAATATTGAGGATTTATTTTTAAAAATTATGGTATTAGACTCTTTTTAATTAAAATATATCATCAGTTGGAGGTAGGACTTATTGGAGAAGGTCTAGTAGGCCTATAAAGGCCCAAAAGAACAATTTTGGCTTTTGGATTCAACCTTTTGAAGAAAAAAATTGGTTTTTTATTGTAAATAAGATCCATTTCACCTTAATAAATTATTTAATAATATACTAATAAAATCTTAATTTGACATTACCTTCTTTGGTGGACCTAAAAGACCATTCACAACCATGTAGTGTTGGTTTCAAGGACTGGGCCAAGATTCCAATTATGTGAGGATAAGTGGGTGTCTTGAGAATTTATAAAGGTATTAAAAAGTAAAATTAATTTTTTTTATTACCATATATGTCTCATGATATATTTAAGTTAGTAAATAACAATAAATAATGCCTTTTTACTCAAAATTGGCCTTCATTATGTATACCTATAGGCCTACCTACAAGGGTATTGAAAAGATGGAATTTGTATTGTTAGACATAAGGACCAAGGGTTATGTCATGTGTGAGAGTCATGAGGTAGTGTTTATAAAGTATTTACAATTTTTAAATAAGAATAAACATTAAAGATAATATATATTCTTGAACTTTAATAGAGTATTAGTCCTAGAGAGGAACCTACAGGCCGGCCTGCACAAATATGAAGAAAAGATGCAATTTTGATTTTGAGAATTAAATATAAATGTTTTTATAATTTATGGTTATAATTAATTATATATCCATATCTATTACATTCCTTCAAAATTTAGGAAACTAATAGGAAAATGGCATTAGGGCCAAAACCCCTAAACTACTTATAAACCCTCATTATAGGAAAATCAAGTTGAAGGGCCATTTGAGAAGAAAAATATTTTGGAAACAATTTGGAGAGATAATGGGAGTTTTTTTATACCTTTTAGATTCATTTACAATAAAATAAAAAAACATATGACATTTTTTCTCAAAATTCTCTCTCAACCTACACATATTGTCTTACCAAGCCCAAGAAGGCATTTTCTTTATATTGTATATTTTTCCACTAAGTGCATGTGTAAAAATGGATCTTAGATATGTTTAATAGGTTATCATACTCAAAAATTTTGTCATTAGTTCTTAATTCTAGGTCCTCAACTTTATGAACAATCGTTAACAAGTCAAGCACCCAAATTTACTAGTTTTACCCTTCAAAGAGCTCGATAGAGGAAAATGGTGATTTAGGTGGCTTTAATTCTATCCAAATTCCATGTTATAATATTTATGGACTTTTTATGTCTAATTAAAACCTAATGGATAATATTCTTGACACTTTTGAAGTTAAAAAGCTATAAAAAATGGCCTAAAACTAAAATTATAGGCCTATTTGCAAGGTTTTGAGGGCATATAGGTCTCCAAGCTAGTTTTTAAGGATTTTTAATTCTTAATTATAATTTTAATACTCTTATAAAAACCATAAATAAGTCTTAAAGATGATATAATAGGTTTATAGGCAAGAACCAAGCCTAAATCAAGACTACTTTCTTGTTTACATGAGAGAGGGTAGGTTGTAGCCCTTTTTAAGATCATGAAGGGTTGGAAGTATTTATAACACCACTAAAAAAACTTATTGATACTATTTTAAGTCTCCTTATTCCATGAAAAATTTCAATCCAATGACTACATGTTTATATATCATGATCCCTCAATAAACCATGTACCAAGATAGCTTGTAGCTCCTTCACCAGATGTAAAAGAAAAGTGTAGTGAGGAAAAATGTTTCAAGACACCTAAAATAACTTGAAAAAACTATGACACATATATTTTAAACATTCCCAATGTTTTAAATTTTTAAATAATATCAAATGATAGCTCAAGGATAGTTATATGATAAAGAAGGCAACTTGTCATTCCTCATCAAAATAGGAGTTAGTTTCATGAGGAAAATGTGAAGAATCAAAAGAAGTAAAAATGAGTTGTTATTCCACCTTTATTAAGGCATAATTATTGTAAGAAACACATGTTTAATAAGGTTACAATATCATTCTTTCACCCTCCATTTTGAATTGTAACTAATTTGTGATCGATGGCATTTGTCAAGGACTCTCTCCACATCCTATCTCTCTCTTTATTTCATTCTCTTCTATAAATTATGTCTTGAATGAAATTTTATGGATACTTCCACTTGAGTATGGTAAATCTCTTATCATTTTTTAATCCATATTAGTGTGTATCTAATGGGAGTTGATCTTATCAAGTGTTGATTCAATTCTCCTTGGTATTTTTTACTATCTCTTCACCTTCATTCAATTTAAAATTGTATATTGTAGGTCATATGGTGTGTTTAATGTATTTTTTTAGAGGTTAAAGAGTGTCATACATTTACTAGTTTATTATTCTAGACCTGTTGATAATCCCTCTTACCATAAGCATAATCTATGACCTCTATATTGTAATACTGATACAAGAATATCATATTAGGATTATTATGGTTTTAAATATATCCTATAATTCATTTTTCACCTAAAAATGAGTGTTAGTGGTCATTAAATTTGGAGCAAAACCTCCCATTTAATTGTTTTAAGTAATATCTTCCCCTTTTCTTTCAAACTATATGTTT
>JARHVA010002402.1:717500-745000 GCA_037957365.1 Torreya grandis
AAAATAATATTGGTTAACAAAAACCTACATATGTCATCCCCTATAATAAATTCAATTGGGATTGCATCTATCCATTTTATAAAATATTCTGTAACTATGATTTTGAAATTATGTCCACCAAAAAACATTGGATTTATCTCGACAATCAAATCAAATCTCCATAAGAAGAAAGGCCATGGTGATACAATCAAGTGTAAGTTGTGAGATGGTGAATGGTTTAAATTGATGTATTTATAGCATTTTAAACATAATATGGCATGTTTAATAAAAATGTTGGGACATGGCCTTGTCACTAAAGTTTTTATGACATTCACTATCATGTGTTTCTAATAATGTAATATGTGCCTCATTCATTCTTAAACATAGAAGGAGGTGTCCATTAAAACCCCATTTGAATAAATAATTCCCTATAATAACATAATGAATTGATTCATTTTTTAATTTACATTTAACATTATAATTAAATTGATTGGGTATATAAGCTCAGTAAAGGAAATTATAAATATCATTGTACCATTCTACATTTTTAGATCTACAAGTAATGTCAAGAATGGTTAAGGAATCTCAGTTGTTATAATAAATAGAAGGATATCATAATTAGTGTATGGTAAATTTTATGTGATCATTGGTAATATGAAAGGGAGATATATTATGGAAGTATGCATATATTTGGGTTTGGCCATTTGGAAACAAGGTGTGGTGTTAGTAGATTACTTATGAGTTGCATATTTATCTAAAAATTTGAGGCCATGATTATTTATGTTATTTGTATGAGATATACCCCATGCATGTATATATATATAAGGAAATTACTTAAATTTTCACACATAATTATTGTATATCACAAATAATATACAAAGATAAGAGATCACACAACAATAATTAATAGCAGAGCAAAATACTAGATGATATATCAGAGCCACTTCAAAGGGTCAACCTCCATAATAATGTAATAATAGAATAATACTTTATATCATCCTCAAAAACTAACCACTACCTCATATATATAGTCTATTTATACATGGTTATTCCATAAGCCAACCTAACTAAGAACATAAAGAAATGTAACAAGAATATAAAATAGTTACGTAATAAATAAGTTGGCCACATATATCCCTATACATGTCAAAGTTTAAGGGTGTAGCATGCCCCTCCCCTTCAAAAAAACATTGTCTTGAATATTGAATCAACTTTGGATGTTACTGCATAAAGGATTCATCCTCCCAAGTGGCATCTTCACATGGAAAATTCTTCCATTTGATCAGGTACTCCTTAATCTCTCTAGACCACCATTGCTTAGTGTGTATTTGAAGGATCACCTCAAGATCAAGAAAAAATCTCCCTTCCTCATCCAATTCTAGTAACTCAGTTTTAGTATCAACCCAATGATTTTTTTCAAGTATGATACATGAAATACTAGATGTATGTGAGTAGATGAAAGAAACTCTAACTTATAGGCCACACTATCAATTTTTTTCAAGATCTAATAAGTCCCATAATATTTATGGGATAGCTTGTTATCCTTTTTCTATTACTTCAAGTACATATAATTATATGGATACAAGTGAAAAAAGACCCAATCACCAGTGTTAAAATTCCTCTCACTCCTATGTTGATATACCCATTGTTTCATGCAATTTTGGGCCATGGCTAAATTTTCAAGAAAACTTTTAAGGACATCCTGTTGATTATGAATATGTTCCTCAACTTCATGAACCTTAGGATGGACCTTTAAGGTGGAAGTGATGGATGGAGGGTGGTATCCATACAAGGCTATAAAGTGAGATATTTTAGAATAACTATGAAAAAAAGTACTATACCACCATTCAACAAGTGGTAACCAATGAACCCATATATCCTATTTATCAGAAACAAAATAATGAAGATATCCTTCCAAATATTTTTTAACTACCTTAGTTTTTCCATCTGATTGAGGTTGATAGGATGAGCTATGAGCCAACTTGGTGCCTAAACATGCAAATAATTTAGTCCAAAAATTACTAGGGAAAATGGGATATTTATCACTGACAAGGATCTTAGGAGTATCATGATGTTTCTAAAGTGTATTAGAAAAATAAAAAGCTACTATAATAGTAATAAATGGTTATGATAAAGAAAAATAATAATCATCCTTATTGAGATTATCCACAATAACCATGATAAAATTTTGACCATCAGATCTCAATAACCTTGTAATGAAATCCATAGACACCTCTTCCCAATGTTGGCTAGGGATGGATAAAGGTTACAGAAGACTTAGGGTTTTGATGGTTTCACCTTTATTTTGTTGATAGATAATACATTCAACCACATATTTTTGGACATCTCCCTTGAGTCCTTCCTAAAAAAATCTTGCTTGACTCTATGATAGGTTTTCAAAAATATTGATTGACCACCAAGTGGAGTTGCATGAAGTTCCTGAATGATTTTTTGTATGAGAAGAAAATTATTACATAGATATAATATATCTTTATACCATAATGCATTATCTTTCCATGTGAATTTTTCAAATCCACCCAAACCTTGCTAAATATTTTGAATCAAATCATGGGGTAGCAATATCATTTTCCCATTCTAATCTTGCTTCCTATATCCAATCTACCTACCAAATGGTCATGGCACATAATAATACCTCAAATGATTGATCCCTCATAGACAATGCATCTACCACCATATTATCCTTGCCTTTCTTCTAGACTATTTTAAAATCATAACCTAACATCTTAGTTACCTAGTTTTATTATTATTCTAATGACAACCATTGTTCCAAAAAATATTTGAGACTATCATGATCAGTGTTTATGTGAAATTGATGACCCATCAAATAAGGTCTCCATTATTTGACATGTAGAATAGCCATCATTTCCTTCTCATAGATGGGATTGATCTTATTTTTACCCTTCAATTGGAAAATTTCAAGTGTAAGTGGTCTACATTCTTACATGATCATAGCACACATACCATATCTAGATGCATCACATTAAACCACAAAAGTATTAAAAAATTAGGAGTGGCCAACACTGGAGTGGTGCACATAGCTAGTTTCAATTATTAAAATGTCTTTATAGATGTATCAGTCCACTGAAAAGAGTCTTTCTTCAACAAAGAGGTGGGTGGGGATACAATTCGACCATAATTTTTGATAAACCTATGATATTAACTAGTTAGCCCTAAAAATCCCCTTACTTGAGTGTCTTAGGAACTGGCCAATCCACCATTGCTTGGATATTTTTAGGATCCACATTCACTTTGTTATGTGAAACCATATGACCTAAATACTCAACCTAATGAGCTCCAAAGGTACATTTGGAGGGTTTGGTATATAACTAATGATGTTCTTGAATTAATATTACCTATTTCACATGTTGTAATTGGTCTTATTAATTTTTACTATAAATAACGATATCATTAAACAAACACTAGAAAAATTTTCCTCAAAATGGCTTTAAAATAGTATTCATCAAACTCTAAAAGGTGTATGGTGAATTTATTAGACCAAAAGGCATAATCATAAACTCATAATGGCACTCATGAGTTATGAAAGCTATTTTAAGTATGTATTCATCATGGATCTAGATTTGATGATACACAGAACATAAATCTAACTTGGTAAAATAAAGAGCATCATGCAATTCATCTAATAAATCATCAATGATAGGAATATGAAACTTATCTTTAATAGTGTACTTTTTTATCTCTTTGTATTCATGGTACATCCTCCAAGTGTCATGTTTCTTTCTCACAATGACAACTGGTAAAGAATATTCACTTTGGTTGTGCTGAATGATTCTTACGTCCAACATCTCTTGTACCATCTTTTAAAAATCAATTTTCTAGGCATAGGGATACTTGTATGGCCTAATGTTACGTGGTGTACTACTAGGAATAAGGTTTATGGCATGATCATGCATGCATATAGGTGTAAATCCTTTAGGTATATCACCAAAAAAATAGAATGTGCATCAATTACTTGTTGTGGATCAAAGGGTCTAGATGGTTGAATTGGTTAGACTTCAATGGAGAACAAGCGAGCTACAAATCCCTCAACACCTTTCTAGATAATCTTGGTCATTTGATGTGAGATAAAAATTTGTGGAGATTTATCCCTTAATCCCCTTATCTCAAATGTCCTTCCCTTAGAATGAAAATGCATGAATAATTCTTGGAAATTTATCTCAATAGTGCCTAAAGTGGTGAACCACTGCATTCCCAAAACAATGTTGGCTCCACCCATGGGAATAAAAAACATAGGAGAATCTAATAGGTAGTCTCCCATGGCCATATTAATACTATGGAATTTTTATAAATAGCTAATAGTACCACTATTTGCAATCATGACCTAAAATTTTGGAGCAAGATAAATGAAATAGTTTAAATAGGCAGCCAACTTATTATTGATGAAGTTGTGTGTGTTCCTAGAATCAATCAATATAGTGGCCTTTTGTTTCTTAAGGAAACCCACCACTTTAAGAGTTTGGGGAGTACTAATACTTGAAAGGGTATGATAGGAAATAGTAGTCTGAGAGTCTTCAAATTCATCCTTAGGTCCTTCTACATCCTCACCAATTACCTCCTCATCATCTTCATCCTCATTGACACCTTTGATGTAAAATAGCTTCTTTTCAGCATAACAATGTCATTTACTCTATTTGATATTAAAACCATAACATAACCTTTTAGCTCACTTCTCTTTAATTTTTTGAGGTGTCAATATAGTGGTTTGAGGAAATGTTGGTGTTGGAAAGGTGTGATTATGACCAATAGTGAATTTTTTCTATTTGACCATCTCTTTTTATTCTACCATGCATGTCATTGGGATATATTTTGATATAGATGATGTATTAAACATCTAAACCTTTTATTGGATGATATCTTTGAGTCTACCAAATAAAATATCAATCAAATTTCCCTTAGTGATGTGTTTTACCCATAAAAATAGATTCTAAAATTGATGAATATAATCCTTCACAGTTCCTGCTTGACATAGATTGGCTAACTAGCTAAAGTAGTTCTTAGAGACATTATTTCAATAATGAAATAACAAATCATCAGTGAAAATAGACCATGTAATAAGAGCACCATTCTTTTTTATTTTGAGCACATAACTAATGATACCAAATGAACTGCTTAGGTTCTAGATATAGAGATGTCACTATCACCTTCTAAGAACTAGGAGTTTGGTGTAGATCAAATAAATTATCAATTTGGGTAATCCAATTGAGAGGATACTTACCATAAAACTTATGCATTTTCACTTTTGGAAACATCAATTTCACACCAAGATTGGATTTGTTAGTAGTGAGAGGAGGAGGTCCCAAATGATGAAGTGGAGGGTTGTTTGGTTGTAACTAAGATGAAATGGTAGCCAATTGCATAGTGATATAATGCAATTGAGTGTGCATCCCATTAATCTCTCCATGAATCCATGAAACATTATTTTTAACTATAACAAATTTATCCTACTACACAACACTTTATGTTAGATTAAAGTTGAGAAAGTAATGGATTTGAAGTTATAGATTCCATGTCATCCCTAGAAGAAGTCTTAGGAGTTTCTTGCCCCCTTTTTTTCCTTGAGTATTAGGACCCACCATGTATAAATCCTAGGAGGGTTTTTGACATGAAAAAGTATACTAGGATATGGTACTATTGTGATTGCCTTGTCAAGATGAATCCACTGATTGTTTTTGTGCAATAAGGTGAAACATTTTGGTACTAAAAAAGTGTATTGGTAAAATATACCATTAAAATCATCTCACTGAGATAAATCCAATGACTAAAAATGTGGAAAGAAAAAAAAAATTATTGACTTTTTTTTTAATATTTTTTTTCAAAAAAGCATTTCGAATAATATTACATTGACAAAAAAATTAATTCTTCTCATATTATAAGTTATGTTTTTTTGCTCCCTCTGCTTGTAGAAGTTGTGCCTTGCCAAATACAAAAAAAATGTCATAGGAAAATTTCACATATTGAATCTTTGATATCAATTGTAATGAAATTACTTATATGTTCACATAGAATTATTATATATCACACATAATAGACAGAGATAAGAGATCACACAACAACAATTGATAGAAAAGCAAAATACTAGATAATATAGTAGAGCCACTTCGAGGGGTGACCTCAAAAATAATTTAATAAGATAAAAATACTTAATATCATCCTCAAAGACTAACCACTAACTCCTATACATAGTCTACTTAGCCATGGCTATTCCATAGGCTAACCTAATTAATAACATAAAGAAATGCAAGAAGAATATAAAAAAGATATGTAAGCCACAAGTTGGCCACACATATCCCTAGACATGCCAAAGTTTAAGGGTGTAGCAATCTCAACCCTTTATCTTTGCTCCCATATTTTATAAAATATCAAAAACCAAAATTAGGTTATAAGATTGTAATGTAGGATTATTTGTTTGTTGAATTATGGGAAAATGTTTGAAGGGGCTAGTATCCATTTGACATGTAAATAAATTTTTGATGGCTGAATTTTAAACATGAATGTAAATTAGATGTAACCACATACATTTCATGTATCCAGGGCCATTTCAAAAGTACATCATACTTTAAATAATTTGTCATAACGTGGCATAAAGTATGTAATGTATTGGGTCTCTTTTAACTTTTAAGGTATTATGGAATGTAAACCCTAGATTGTTAAAAGGTCTAAGTATAGTAAATTAGGGTACAAATATGCAATAAATATAAAAACTAATTTTAATTTGATATTTTTAAAAATAGTAATGAATGGCACAAATAAGTTTTTAGCTATAAATTGATTGATATGAATGATTTGGAGGATAAAAACTAGTGTACAAGCTGATCTAAGTGTCAAAAATAGGTCACAGGTATCAAA
Source organism: Torreya grandis (assembly GCA_037957365.1). Taxonomy (NCBI): domain Eukaryota; kingdom Viridiplantae; phylum Streptophyta; class Pinopsida; order Cupressales; family Taxaceae; genus Torreya; species Torreya grandis. The sequence goes on from JARHVA010002402.1 coordinate 724,365, forward strand.
AACCCTCCTAGATAGTAGTGGTGTACCTTAGTAGCACACTATTCTAGTGTCCTATTTTTATCACTAGTGTCCTTTATGCAGAAATTATCTAATATTTTGGGTGCACCTCTGCCTAAGTCTAATCTTCTTGTACCTATGTAGATGAGCCCTAATTCATTATTTATGCATTATTTTTGAATGACTTAGGATCAAACCCTAGACCTCCATTTTATTAGAGCATTCAAGTGTCATAGGTAGCAAAAGTGTCATGTTAGATGTGTAAGCTATACATCCTCAAAACCTAATTGTGTTGAGAGTTACTTACATAGCAATACTCTAATGAGGGATCAAGCTTGATGTAATTATCCTGCCTAAGTTCTTGGTGAAAGTTTAAGTGAATGCTAGTATGAGTGTCGAATTGAGTTATTTAAATGAGGTTTGAGACTAGAAATCTATGTATTATAATATTGGGATGGATGTAGATGAGTGTATGTATAATTAGGGTAGAAAAAGATCAAAAAACTTGATTGTTCACAACTTTTTCTAATATTGTTTATGTATTTTGCATCTGATTTCCATCTAGTGGATAAAGGGCCAAAATTCATGTATGTATACTAATCTAGTGTTTTTTTAGAGTGTGAAATAGGTGTAAGATGACCCTAGGTATCTTAGTAATTGAAAAAATATTCTTTGGGGTTGAAATTTGGCAAAGGACATTAACATTGTACCTTGGTCACTATCACAGGGTGCTAGCATCCCAAGTATAGTGTTAGTGTCTAAGTGGTAGAATGTAAGTCACTAGGGGCTTGGATCTCTAAAGGAGGGTTTGGGATTAATTTTGAGATGTTTAGGGATGTGTAAGGCCTATGCAAAAGCTAGATAAGTGTCAAAAGAGGCCCTAATATAAGTTTATAGATAAGATAGGGATGGGTTGTCTCAAGTGACACTCTTTACACTCAAGTGACATTTTTTATTATTATACCCCCCTTTTATTCTAGAAATGCAACAAAGTAAAATGACTAGGATAAAGGAAAAATAAGTGTACCTAGACTTATGTGTGAGGTGAATCCTATCAATTTAGTTCTAAGTGTGTGAATCATGTTCCATTATGTATCCTATAAATGAAACATGGATGAATTAGTCCTTACTTAAGGAATATCAAAACCAAAGACAAAATTAACTAAATACATAAGAGAGAGAAAGAAGAAATGAATGTATATAGCTCACTAGGTATGTGAACCAATGTAAAAACTCGATGACATCCAGTGTGTGTACATATAAATAGTGATAAAATCGATGAATATCTTGGAATGAGTTAATGTCTTAATCAATCCCCATGTGTGGGTGGCTCAAAAACTCAATCCAGTTTTGTTTCCATCCTTGCCCACCCATGTTTGCTAGATTATACATTATGAATAACTTGGATTGGATTGATGGACTTTCCAACCAATTTATGTAGGTGGCTCAAAAAATCACTTAGGTTATGAATCCATCATTGCCTATCCATGAGTATTAAATGCATCTATAACTAAAATTACACAATGTAATTTTAATTATGTAGGATGGTCCTAGGGTCATTTAAAAACTCTAAAATGAAAAATGGCCAAGGGCTCTCTTGGGCACTTAGGAATGTAGATCAAGTAATATGTTAAAATTCCAACCACTAAAAATTAAACAAGTCATAAATATATTGTGTAACTTGGTGAAAATTTTATCTAAAGTATACAACATAAAGAATAACATGGAATTTTCCATTCCATCTAAGATGAGCTAGTGAAAAATTAATCATGTAGAAATAATGTGTCATTTATATGCCCCCAATTTTGATATTTGTGTATATGGATTCTAGACCAAGTTGTATCAATATATTTATAAGTATTTAAAACTAAAATGGGAGTGATTATGCCATACATGATGCCCCTAATCTTAGAAAACCTATTATGATTCTATGTAATAATGAGCATATATTTGATCAAATTTGATAACCTATGATTAGAACTATATAAATTTGGGCTATAAATACTATGTCATTATGTCAAATATAGATTTTATTATTTTTGGGCTACTAGAAAATAAAATGTTACCTTGGATAGTATTACATTGTGCTAGTGTCCTACTTTCAATGATAGTGTCCTTTTGTGTTTTTCTATGCAAACTAAAACTGATCTCTATTTGACTATTTTCCAATGTGTTTTATTTATTTTGATCTCTATTTATATGTTTTCATGCTTAAAATTTTATTGAGGACACTTAGATGACTTGATATCTATGAAAACCCACTATGAATGTCCCCTCTTTTAAGGGGACTTATTTTACTAGTGCAATAATTGTCCTCAAAATAAAATATCTACATGATGTGTGTATGGTAAAAATATGTATGATATCTATGTAATAAACCAATATAATCTATATACATGATAGCATAATGTAAGATAATTTGATCATAGGTTGGTAATGTGTGATGTATATTAGATCTAACATTCACAAGGTTTTCAAGATAAATATAACAATTTAAGAATGTGTATAAGCTACATAATCTAAGAATAAACTATGTAAACTACCTAGGGGATGGGGTATGATGTACATAAAGGAGCTTGAGGAGGAAATTGGATGTATGAGGGCACTCATGGCATCTAAAAATACATTTACAAGTAACAAGTGATATTCAAGTGACATGGCCATGATGCATACATGAAAGCATACATAAAACACACATAAGGCATGTAAAGTAGGCCAAGGTGCTAAAATATAAGGGACATGGTCACATGTCGCTAAATATGAGAAAATAATACATAAAAATACATGTTCAAATGTCTACATATGTAAACAACAAATAAGTTTGGCTTAGATCCACATATAAGGACATGTTAAAATGTCCAAATACACAATAAAGAAGGCACACAAAAGGGCATGGGTATGTCCAAAGAATATGCATAATAAAATTGATTTACATAGAGACATAGAATAATGGCATATTAAAATGACCTCAAATATATATAGAAACAAAGAGACACAATCAAGCCTAAACTAACAAAGCTATAAATGAAAGTATGCATGAACATGTGGTAGAAATATGTATAATATCAAAGATGTACATAATTAAGTTTATAGTAGTAGTAGTTGGAAAAAAATATGAGTAGTATGTGATTATCAATATCAATATATAAATAATGATAAATATGTGATATGGAGTATAGAAAGATGTAACCTATAAAAATAAAATCTAAGTAGTATGATGCCCTTGATGGGTGAATGTATCAATGATGAATCTATGTAGTTGTGTATCTGCCCCTAAATGGGTAGTTAGTAGTAGATATAAATCTATGTAGAAGATCTAGTCCTATAAGAATTTGTGAACACTTGATAAGAACAAGTCAAAAATGTATGTATGATAAAATTGACTACACAAAGATAGATATAATATGTAGTGCCTAAAAAGTATAGATAATGTAAAAATGGATATGAAAACAATCTAAATTTTGTGTTTCTAAGCAATATTTAAATGTTTTTGTGTTCTTTGAATATATAAGCTATGTAAAATTAATCATGAAAATGAAATTATATATAAGGAGCAAGGTAAGAGGAGAGATACTACTAACTGATGAGTCTCACAATAGACTCACAATCAATGTGTCTTGTATCAAATATAGGGATAATGATTATGCATGTTATGAAATGAGGTATTTGGGGTCCAAGAATAGGATGCACTGAGTAATTAGTATATAAAACTACTTGTAGATTAGGTTTATTAATCTGAGAAGATGAATGAATTAGCTAGTGAACTATAGGTCTATAAATCTATGAATCTTATTGAAATGGCATGTGAACCATAGGGTTCTTAGGGACCCATATGGTAGAATAAGATATAACTATATTAAATTCTCTATGATTTTATATTTATGTATGTGGTGGTGGAGTGAGAGTTCCTATAGAATCCATAACATGTCTCTGACATAGGGGTCTCTCTAATAATTATCTCTATGGAAGAGTATGCATATGTGGTACTATTTTTAGGAGTAGACTTCACCCACACTTGTGGCTCAATTGATATTGGGTGTGTGATAATAGAATTAATGTGATGAATGGGAATTGGTTTATACTATATAACTAGATATGTAATAGGTAAATTATAGTCAAATGGAAGGCCCTCAATTATAATCACCTAGTTAGCATGTATATATTTGAGACATCTATGTATGGGGGATGTAATGGCTTAAAACTATTATATCTAAATTCTACCTAGTAACATGTCAAATGTGTCAGCACTAGGTACCACTATGAATCAAGTTTCCATGTGTGTAGACCTAATCTATAATGGTATTATTATCTACCAAATGGATATTTGAACATGGTCATTAAAACCATGAGTAATTATATCTATCTAAGAAATGACCTTCTTTGAATAACCCAAGTGTTTTAGAAGTGTGATAGTACACATATAAGCACTTGACCTATTTTAAACCATGACATTATGAATAGGATGATGATTAATGTAGTATCATAGAAAGTGTGTGTATAAATATATGTCATCATCAACTATCTCCTAATCAAAAAAAGTGATAAGAGATATAGCTAGCACTATAGTATGATACACCCCAATGATATTATTTATAGGGTGTGTGTCAATCATTTGAGTGTGATAGGATTTTTGTGGTGGATGTTCTTGATAAGTATAATGAATAACTGAAGTGATTAATATCTAATTAGTTGTATTTTTTAGAAATAGATATAAAAATATTTGCAATGTTTCTTCTTCCATTTATTGTGTTCTAAGTGCATATATAAGAGTTCTAAGATCAATTATATTAACTTATATCAAATCTTGTATCTTATGTCTCAAGATAATGCATCTATTTTAGTATGGCATGGTGAATTTTGATTGTCATAAACTTCATTGGAATCCCAATTCTTTTGAAGAGGCATTTTCATATCAACCTCTGTGATGGGAGGGAGAGTTATGGCATTGCATTTCAAAAACTACTATAGAACCAATGCTAGTGACTGAGGAAGAGTCATGAAAGGTATCCTTGGAGGAGTTGATAAAAACATGGAAATAGGTGGCTCTAAATCTACAATAACTATCATTTTTGAATAATTATTGTTCTCATTAGGCTTTACCTTGTATGGGGGCTTATTGAAACTCTTATTAGTTGAATATAATCCAGTTGTTCACTTTATTTTTCCCATGGAGAGAAGATTGAATTCCCATATTTTCATTATATGACAAATATATTTTAATGATGGAAACTTATTGAATAGGATAGACTCATTCAATACAAGTAATAAACTTTGATTGAATATGTCTTGGATTTCTCTATCTACCATGGGGCTAGTCATCTTTTATAATATAGTTTTATATCACAAGACATATTCATTTATTGGCTCATTATACTTTTGTTTGAGTTGTGAAACTTGAGAATAGGAAACCTTATAACTAATTTTTATTGAAAATTATGACAAAAACATATATGTTGGTAGATTGATTGCTTTGATGGATTGATTAACAAGATCATGAAACCAAAGTAATACATAGCCCTTTAAATGGAAAAGGGAAAACTTAATAGGTTACCAATCATTGGACACATAGTATAAACATACTATGAGGAAATCCTATACATGGTGCTTTGGGTCACCCTTACCATCATACAAAGTAATCTTGGGTGCCATAAATCTAGATGGCAAAGGAGTTATCATTATGTGTTTTGCCAAAGGTGTATATGAAAAAACATGAGAATCCAAGGCATGAGATGCTCTAGTGGAACCTAATAAAGAAGTCACACCTTAACCTATAGATCATATATTTCATGTATAAGGTATTGAAAATCTAAAGAGGAGAAACTATCCATAAAAGGTGATGTCATTGTTTAAGGTTGTTGATTTAGAATAGGTTATTGTAAAATATAAGTTACACCCATAATAGGTGTAATAATATTCAAATTTGTTGGGGTTAGAAGATTGACCATAAGTGGATTTATGAAGATATTTATGGAAAATATTAATAAGCTTGCCTTGAATATCTGAATGTTTAGAAATGAAATCTTTTAATTATATTTTATCGGTTTGATCAAATTGATTATTGAATTCTACCAATATAGGTTTGAAAGTAGGAAAAAGTGTTGTATGTTTTGAACCTTTTAATAAATTTAATCAATTACAAATTTCCAAAATAGATTAATAAATTATATCTATGATTTTGGAATTACATTATAAGCATAAAAAACTAAAAGATATAAACCCTAAGAGCATCCAGGTCTAGGGTTTAGTCAATATTCAAATTAAGTCAGATTCACCAAATGATTTAACTTTTAAGGGATTATGGAATGTAAACCCTAGGTTGTTAAAGGGTTTGAGTATCATAAATCAGGGTATAAATATGAAATAAATATATCCATTAATTTGTGTAAGACTTAACCTCATCTGATATTTCTAAAACTAAAAATGAATGACACAAATAAATACCTAGATGAAAATAGACTGAGACAAGATTTTGAGCTAAAAACTGATGTAAAAGCTGAGATAAGTGTTGTAAATAGGGTCCAAGTGTTAAAAAACCTCCTAGATAGTAGTGGTGTACCTTGGATAGTGTTTCACTACACTAATGTCCAAATTTTAGTGATAGTGTCTTTTGTGTATAAATTGTTTGATCTTATAGGTGTATTTATAGTTCAATTTTATCTACCTATACTTATGTTGAAGAGCCTTGATTCACTATTTGTGTACTTTTTTTGACTAATTTAGGATCAAACCCTAGACTTCCATGTTGTTAGGGTATTTGAGTGTAACAAGTAGCAAAAGTGTGATGTTAGTTGAGTAGCCTAGACATCCTTAATACCCCACTATGTTGAGAATTGCCTTCATATCAATACTATGAGGAGGGATCAAGCTAGATGTAGTTCTCTTGCATAAGTGATTAGTGCAAGTGTAAGTGAATGTTACTATTAGTGTTGACTTGGGTGATTTGAATGAGATTTGAGACTAGAAATAAATGTATGTTAATCTTGGGATGGTTGTAGATGACTATATGAAAAAAAATCAAAGAATAAGGATCTATAGAATTTATTATGTATAACTTTATCTAAGCTTATTTGTGTATTTTGCATCTTATTTCTATCTAGTGGATAAAGGGCTAAAATTCATGTATTTATACTAATCGGGTTATTTTTCATAGTGTGAAGTAGGTTTAGTCCAACCCTAGGTGTCTTAAGAATTTAAAATATATTCATTAGGATTGAAATTTGCTAAAGGACATTAACACTATACTTTTGTCACTAATATGGGGTGTTATTATCCCAAGTACAATGTTAGTGTCCTAGTGATAGAACTTGAGGCACATGGGGCTTAGATTCCTAAGACAAGGTCTATTGATAATTTTGAGATGTATAGGTGTTTGTAAGGCCTTCATAAAGGCTAGATAAGTGTCTAAAGAGGTTATAATATAGGTCTAGGGATAAGTTAGGAATGGGTTGCCTTAAGTGACATTCATTACACTCAAGTGACATTTTTTATGACTATAGGGTCATATAATAATGTCTAATGTCATTTGTCCCTATATTTTTCATGTAATATTATAAAATACTTTGATTTTCATATCTTAATATTCAAAATCAGTAATCTTATTCCAATTAATAAAGGAAAGGATAGTCAAAATTGTTGAGCCCTAAACCATTGTCCACAAGGATTATTTTTATAATTTTACTACACACAAAAAATTTAATATATAATGGTAAAAAATAATGCATGAGGTCTTGAATTAGTAGATCCTCATTTACAAAGGAAATATTGTGTTCATTGCATTTTATGGAATTTAACACATGGGCCACATTAGGTAAAAGGGTCATGCATAACACATCAACAAAACATCTTTCTAATGGGAAGAGTGGTGTAGAAAGTCCCAGAGTCATGTTTTAAATATAATACCATTGGAGGAGTTTTTATTATGGTGGGAAGATCAAGAATGTTTCGTGCACTCCTTTTGGCATTTTTTAGTAATAGGTATTGTTGGTGTTCTAGATTTGCACCCTAACTGAGGAAGGGATTGTTCAAATATTCCTACTTAATTCTATTCCAACATGGGACTGATCTTAGGCTATGGGTATCCTAATAGTGTATTAGACCTCAAGATAAGGCCAAATTCCTTATGGATATATCACCTATACTAAACCTAAACTAGTACTTGCTTGGAAAAGGGAGAGACATTTGAAAAAAAAGTTATAAAAACATGTAAAAAAGAGGTGATGCACCAGTGATTTGATCACTCAAAATCACACAAAACACACTATGAGACACTTTCAAAACCAAAAACATCAATCTCACATAAATACTTTAAAATAAGGCATTTATCAGTTATCAAATTAGTAAGAGAGGGTAAATATCCACTTTCAAGCTAGACAATAAATCATAAATTACACATATAAAGACTTGTAAGAACTGCTAAGAAATTTATAAAGGTGATAAAAACTCAAAAATAAATAACATACATTAACTTAACCATAATATATGAATTCATGAAACACACTTCAATCCAACTTAGAAAAAGATGGAATTCAATCTTTATTGCATCAAAAGGTGTCACAGTACAAATTTTGGTAGAGTCTAGTCATACCAAAAAAGAGGGATATAGGGATAAATTTTAAGGCTTAAAAGCTTATACTTATATAAAAGAGAGAGAGAGAGAGAGAGAGAGAGAGAGAGAGAGAGAGAGAGAGAGAGAGAGAGAGAGAGAGAGAGAGAGAGAGAGAGAGAGAGTTATGCATTGGAAAAGGCCCAACTATTTTTAATGGATTATCAATCTTGAGGATGTTGACTTAGATCTGATAAAAAAGGAACAAATTCTATAAAATAATTAAATATCCATTACCCTTATCCAACCACCAGTTCTATTGGAACCATGTCATTATCTACTTGATCTACTAATGAGGATCATGTCTTGGAATTGATTGAAATGTGCCACATCTACATTAGGTGGCCATCTAAACCTAAAAATGTGACCATGATAATAGGAGAGAGATGTCCCTATGGTTTGTATTTGATCCTATCAAACATAGGTCCACTATAGGTGAAAACCAATCTTAGACCATTGGTTTTCACACAGTCATAATATCTATAAAAAACTACAAACTTCTCAACTTTGCTTCATAATCACTGGTCTATCCTCACCCTCTGTATTAGATCTAAAAGATCTATTTTTGCCTATATGGATATTTTTTTATGATTATTGGTCTCTAAAATGTGACCTTGGTTCACCATAATTTGCCTTCAAGCTCAAATCTTTGTCATTTGCTTTGCCTGGATCCAAAATAATTTATTTAGCTTTTGTCAAAAATGTCCCGAGCTCACTTTTATTTATTTACTATCAATTGCCAAATCAGACCATATACATTTTTCCCAATTATATTTATGTTTATTATTTCCAAATATAATATATCTTATTGAATTTTCTCACTCTGTTGATCTACCTATGTGTGGATTCCCATAAACCATTGATATTCTACCAACTAAATGTGTTTGTGCCACTTGCCATGCACATATTTACTCCTTAGATCCTCTAACCTCTTTGACCTCCACTCCCCATTATATCTGAATGCTTGATCAAATTCTAACCATCTATCTATTGGGACCCATTGTTTGAAAGCCAATGGATACTTCATGATCTTAAAATTGACATCTTTGCTCTTATCAAATGATGTTTGCATGACCATCATTGATGTTTGTACGACCATTAAATTGAAGCTCAAAATGATTTCCTTTGATTTATTTAAAAGTTGAAATCTATTTGAATGTCCCTCATTATTTGATAAACTTTGAAGGATTGGATATTAAAATACAAGAACCATGGAGGCATCAAACCTTTAGGAGATATTCTTAAGATTAAAAGGGATGAACTCATTTGATCCACTAGTCCCAAGAGCCTTTTGAGTGAAGATATAAAATTATCAAGTTGAATACTATATTCTTTCCTACATGACATATTAATGATGGTCTAGTTCATTTGGCTAAGTATGGGAAACTTAGCAAAATCTGATTGAGGAGCCAACTTTGAACATGCACAAATTCTACCACACTTTGACAAATTATATGAAACTTAACACGTAGCAACTAGGGACCAAGCAAAACAAACCCATATGATTTATTTTTCCTAGGACTAATGCATGTTTGAGATATGTCCTAGTCAATATTCTCACTTGGCTTTATTTGTGCTTCTTAGAAAATGGTTAAGTATGGAAACTTAACATATTTTGCCTAAAAGGCCAACTTTGGGTCTTCATATCTTTTGATGGGCTTTGATGGATGACCAAAAAATTGGTGCGTATGTTCTAAAAACTAATATGAATAGACCCATATGATCAATTCTCCATAACTCATCCATGCATGTCAATTATGATGTCAACAAAGTGTCTACTCAAAAAATTTACCACTTAACTTAAAATGTCTAGATGCACACAATGAAGAACCAGATGAATGCCATGCACTTTTTGAATTCAAAAAGTTATTTCTTATAGCTTGAAATTGATGTTTGTGTGACTATCTATATCATAAATTTTGTGAGATATTTCCTTTATACCTTTTACTAGACTTTTGTTTGGGGTACTTTCCTTGAAACTAGGCCCTTTATAAACCTTGAATTAGACCATTTTCTTGAGAAATGACCCTTTAAGAAAATTATATAGGGTACCTTGCTGAAAAAATATCCTTTAGGATTTTTCTGGGGAACTATTTATATAAATAAAATACCCTTAAAAATAATGTATAGGACCATTTCATTGAAAACTAACCTTTTAGGACTTTTGAAAATAGACCACTTTCCTATAGAATGACCCTTTGGAATTTTTGTATGGTTCACTTTATTGAGAAAAGACCCTTCAAGAAAATGTTTTAGCCACTTTACTTGAAAAATATATTCTTTGAAATAAGTGTTTGGGATAATTTTATTCAAGACTTCCCCTTCAGGATATCTATATCGGACCACTTTGTCGAAGACTTATCCTTCAGGAAAATTATTCCAAAAATTTTCCCAAAAAAAAATGACCCTTAGGCTTTTTAGATGTATAAAATTTATTTGAAAGAAAATAGGTCTTTGTATTTTGATTCAAACATTTTGTTTGAAATAATTCATGCCTTTAGAAACTTTTTCTCAAAACAATTGTCTAAAAGAATTCAACTCTTATCCAAAAAAAGGGTTCTTGAAAGAGTTTAACTTAGCAAAACAAAATCTCAAAAGAATTAACACTTAGTCAAATAAAAGGTCTAAAATAATTAAATTAAATACTTGGCCCAAAAGGAGTTTTTAAAAAAATATTTCCCAAGGCCTATATATTCTTTTGGACTCATGCTTGATCCTTGAAAACTTAGACACCTTGAAAACTTGTTCAGATAATTGCTCTTTGTTTTACAGACCTGTCCCTTAGAATTTGAAAAAATAAATTCTAAGAAAGATTAAAGTTTTTAAACATATTTTCACTCTACATGATCTCTATTTTATTTCACTCTTCAATTAAGATCCTTCTCCTTTTACTGAACTCTTAGACTGCATAGTTTTTGGTATGTAGACCAAATTTGGTCAACATCTTTGGCAACTTGGCTAGGGAGCATGCCTGCTATGTTTGAGAAATCAGACTATATACATGAATTTTGAATCATTTACATGATAATACATGGACCATTTACATAAATTTAAGACAGCCTTTTGACTTTCAAAGATAAAATATTTCCAACAAATAGGGAAAGAAACAAATTGGAAAGGAAACTAACCTAAAAAAGTAAAGGAAACTAACCTATTAAATAATCATGCAATAAAAGCACTTATTTGGTAAAAAATAAAAAGGAAAATAATATGTTAGAAAAACACATAGATAAAAATTTAAAAAATAACAATGTATATGTGACTTAGATTCCTTAATAACAGTATTTGAGATGTATCCCATTGACTAGGATAGGAAGCTCTTCACCATTCATCCTTATGGGCTGGAAGGCATTATGAGACTTACAGCTAGATATTTTATATGGACTAATCCAAATAAAATCAAATTGTGTGTGCTTTGTTGGCTTATCTTTGTCCTTATCCCACTTGAGTACCAAATCTCCTTCTTGAAAATCTCTCGAAGAAGTTCCTTTATCAAAAGATATCTTTGTCATTGCTTAAAGGGCCTCCATGGCCAACATGAAATGATGCCTTATCTCCTTTATCTACATGAATTTTTCATATATTATTTCCATTGGCTCATTCTCTAAAATTTCAAGCTAGTGTATCAATTCCAAACTAGGGAATTCAAGAAAAATAGGCATTCTTACTTCCTTACCATATACCAGCTTGTATGGAGAATTAGTAATTAACCTTTTATAGGTGATCTTGTTAGCTCATGGAGTTGAATTTAATTTTAGATGCCATGATATTTTATTATCTCATATAGTCCTCCTAATGATCTTCAACAAATTCTTGTTAGTAGATTTAGTGAGGTCATTGCCTTGTGGATAATAGTTTGATGAGGTACTAAGGAAAACACTATGTTAAACTACCCATTGGCTGATCTTATATCCTATAAAATCCATATAATTATTAGAAATTATAGTTTAATGGACCCCAAATATGGTAATAAAACCTTCATAGAAGTCTAAAACATTAGTTTCATTATCTTACTTTAATGCTACTACCTTTGTCTATCTGGTAAAATAATTTCTGGCAGTTAAGATCCACTTGTGTCCTGAACTTGAAGGGGGGTTGATGAGACCAATAAATTACAATACCTATTGGACAAAGGGTTGATTTATTGAAATTGGTTGAATAATTAAGGCTTTAAACTTCACTTTTCCAACAAACATGGCACACTATCTACATTTCCTAGTCCATACATGACAATCACCAAATAAACTTGGCTAATAACACCCACCTCTCATTATCTTATGGGTTGTGATTCTTGCTGAGTAATGTCTTCCACCATGTCCATCATGGAACTTCTCAAGAAACCTCTATGTTTGACCTAGTTTTATACATCATATTAGTATGCCATTGATGTCCTTTTTAAACAATACATTATCAACAAAATTAAAAGGAATTGACTACAATCTAAAATATATCCTTTTTGGAGTGAGATGAGAAGGATAAACACCATCTTGTAGATATCTTACCATATCTTGGAACCAATTAGAATATGAGGCTTGATCACTTACAATTTCTTAATCATTTTGAAACCATAACCAATTAATTCAACTACTGCAAGTCTTGGGCTAGATATTCACAAAGTCCTTTACCTTGAACCACCTTTGTGACCTTGATCTCAACATCATATTCCATTACATTAGTTTTCTAACCAACTCTCTTATCATTTATATCTTTGTTCAAAAGAAAATATTTGACACTTGGATGTGCAACCATCAAATGTATCTTATTATTGGACAATAAGTACCTAAAATTTTTAAGATATCTTATAACTAAAAGAACATGCTTCTCAACAAAATAATACCTTGTTTCATATTATTATAAGCCTTGACAAAAGAAGGCTATTGGCTTATCTAAAGTATCTTTATTTTGATACATGAGAATATTTGAAATTTTATCAATATTAGCATAGTTGTATAAGAAGAAATATTTTGTAAAGTTAGGGTTCAGGAATGTAGGAACACTAACTATAGCTTTCTTGATCTCTTCAAATATTCACTCCTCTAGACCAAATGAAAATATGACCCTTTTTTATCATGGATGTGAGTGTCTTGGCTAAAGTGGAAAAATTTAATATATATCTCCTTATGAATTTGATCTTGCCTAAAAAGCTTTGCAAGGCTTTCTTTTGCTTGGGTAATGAAAGTACAAGAATTGATTTTATCCTATTAGGGTCTATTCTTGTCCCATTTTTTGAAATGACATGTCTAATAAGCCTACCTTCATGAATAGATAAAACACACTTATTTGGATTCAAAGACACTCAAAATTCCCTACACCTTTCAAATACTTATTTGAGATGAATCATATGCTCATCTGCATTGTTAGAGAATATTTTTATGTCATCTAAATAAACAAGTATAAACTTATTAAAGAGACCCTAAATTCTATGTCCAAATCCATATGAAAAGTGTCTCCAACATTAGATAAGCTAAAAGGCATTTTTCTATATGCAAACATCCCCCACTTTTTGGTGAAGGTTGTTTCTATTGGTCTTCTTTGACCAAAATCTAGTTATATCCACTTTAACCATCCAATAAAGAGAAATTTTCTAAACATAAAACTAGATATAAAATATTCTCCATTGATGGAAATGGATAGTTATCTTTAATAGAGGCCTTGTTCAAGTCAAAAAAGTTAACACATATCCTTATTTCACCATTCTTCTTCTGTAATTGAATAAGGTTTGCCACCCAAGTTGAGTGCTTAATTGGAAAAATTATAGTTGACTCAATGAGCTTATGTAGTTCAACTCTCATTAGAGGTTCATTATTTGGATTAATACACCATTATCTCTAGCTAACTATCATAGTCTCATCTTATAACTTAGTGGTGTGTTGAGCTAGAATTGGAACAAATCCTTTAAGGTCACTATACTGCCATGCAAAGACATCTGTAAAACTTAAACATAACTTAATAAAAAATTATTTATCTAAAGATGTGCAAATTTTACCCAGATTTAAACTCTTACTGATTTCAATCATTACATTTATGTAGTGTTCTTATTTGGTTGACAAATCAAACTTTTCTTTTCTCAATTCATCATTTCTATTGAATATGTTTTCAAGGGTGACCAACCCTTTAGGCAACTTGTTTGTCTTCAATTGTATAATGTGGTCATCATACTATTGTAAATGTTTGTCTTGGTTCCTTGAGGATAATTTAGCTCCTCTTGTAAGAATTTGATAATATAAATATCATCTTCAAATACTTTCCAATTATCATGGTCATCTAGGATAGAAGGTCTCACAACTACCTTGATATGTGATTAAATCTTTTCCATTTTTATGCCATCTGGGATATTGAATTATATGACCCAATAGTAGCCAACCTCTCTACATGATCACTCTTATTTATTTATATAGCCTAAATATTAAAGGATTTAAAGTCTTTAATTAGGTCCCATACTATATTTTTATAGGATCTAAGTAGTGGGTTCTTGCATATATTAATTCCCCTTACTTGGTGAACTACCAATTCACTATCTCCAAAAACTTATACGGAATTGACCTTCATCTTTCTTGCCCATTGCAAACCATGTACTACTTCTTCATATTCAGTAAAATTATTAGAAAAACCAAACTAAAACTTGAGAAAAGAGCAATGCCTTTGATTAGCTAGAAAGATTAACATCATTCCATCTCTGGTGCCATGTTTGTTCTTGGATCCATCAAAATATAACTACCATAGTCCATTACTAGGTTGATCATCTTTCATCAATGTTTGAGCTATTGCATTATTTTCATGAAGATAATAAACACCAAGTCATTATTATTCAATTAACTTGTAGGGATCATGTCCATGCAAATCAAAGGCCCATTCATCAAGGAAAATATATGGGACTCCATCTAGAGGTGATTCAAATTTAACCTCACTATTTTCAAGTACCTTGTATGAGATAGCATAATTAGTGCTCACCATATTTGGTATATATGGCTCCAAATGAAATCTTGGAATAAATTTATAACATATTGTCACCTTAGTACCATAACTAGTTCTAAACATTAAATAGGTTCAATTAGATGATAGATATCCTCCAATATTTGAATTCAAATCTCTTGATAGGTACATGGTAAAATAGGGAGGCAAGTCCTCTACAACATATTGCTAAATAAAAACATTGGGGCAAGCATGTTATGTAAATTTTAGGCCTTTTATTATGATTACTATAGTCATTGGTGAGCCATATAATTACAATACTCCTTTGGTATTTGTCTCATAGATAATACCAAGCATGTCTGCAATTTATTTGGGCATGACAATGTTACTAGTTCCACTATCTACAATAAAATTATGGACTAAAAAATTGCCTAATATTAAAGAGAGATAAATTTGGTTTTATTTGAATTAACATTTGTATTATCCACCTTTGTCATGTTATGTATCTATTGATCAGGTTTCTTGATTTGCTAGTTTGAATTGGTCAAGATAGCTCCTTATTTCTCAGTTGGTTCTTTAGATACCTTGAGATCAGAGAGCTCTTGAATAAGTATGTCCTTTTGTCCTGGGATGGCAAGAGAATCCACATGATAATACCAACATTTTATTTCTTTGTCTAATTTATGAGGCTATAATATGTTCCACTAACCTTTGGTTGTAACTTTTGACCCACTGGTGGTTCTCTGTTTAGGGGCATTTGGGGAAATTTCACTATCTTTGTATTTTGAATCTTCTATGCTATAATAACATCAAATTTATCTTTGATAATATTTGCAACAAAATTAGGAATAATAGAATTATTGCTCACATTTTGATCTTCCTTAATTTCTCTTCTTTTATCTCTTGGCATAGATACCATTTGACCATTTATGTTGCTAGTTTTACCAAATTAATTAAATGCAATATGATCATCTAATTTCATATTAACATTGATGGCATCAAGTTATACTAAAACTTGTTGAACTTCTCCTTGTACTTGGATATTCATGTCTTGATACTAACCACCTTGAAGATATAACTCTTCTTGTGTCATTTGTGGCATGGTAATCTTTTATGATACCAAGGCTTGATTTTGAGTATCATTTGGATTGGAAGGCTACCAACCTTGATCTTGCACCAAGTTATTTTGGGGAACAATAGATTTTGAACTAGAAGGTACATTATGATCAAGGGTTTCATATGGATTAGTTTGGGTTATGGATCCTTGATTTTGATAAGGATGCTTATTGTCTCTGAAATCTTAATAAAGAGGTATTTGGTTATTGAAAGACTGATAAGTATTATGGTTTTACTATTGGCAAGGTATACTTGGTATTATTGTCTCTTGCATGAAATGATCTCATTCCCAAAAGATTATAACTTGCTTTTTAGATCACCAATCTCACCAGATTGATTAGTATAGGTCATAACTTAGAATTTTAGAGATGGTATAAGATCTATAAATAGAATCTAGGGAACTTGAGGGGGAGGAATAGGTTTTAATTCTAAGAATATGGGCATTAGATGTCTTGGAGAAAATTTAATATTAAGTTATTTTCTACTCTAATTTCAATTTCATAGGCATTTGGTAAGGTATTACCACCCATAGACTATATCATGACAATTAAATCAGAATTAAGGGCCTTAAGATAGTACAAAAGTGCATAATCTATGGATGGTCTAATAAACACAGGGATCTTATTCCATGTCTTTTGAAATCTAAGGTTAAAATAAGACATGAATTCATGGGGGTAACTTTTTATGGTAGTCAGTTATTCAACCAAAGATAGATGATCAAAATTTTCTTTAAATTGCTTAACTAAGGTAACACCAAACTCATCCCAAGTAGAAATGGAGGTCAAAGGAAGATTCTTATACCATTTCAATGTTTTTCCCTTAAATGAAGCAATAAGAAATTTGATAGACACATTATCTTGAGTAACATTATGAACAGAACATAGATTGGAAACATCTTAGATATGATTAATAGCAATAATTTTATCTGATTCTCTAAATAAGAAAGGGATAATTTTAATGGCAAACACAAGAATTTCATCATATTGGGATAAATTTAATGGATTACCCCAATTAAATGGGATAAACACTTGATTCTTGATAACCATTTGGGCAAAAGGGATTTGGCTTATAAGGATAATAGATTAGACTAAAACAATAGAATGACCAGAGGATAAATATTATTTTGGAGGATATATTCTTGTACTATTGAATCTTGATCTTTTATAAGAAGTATAAGGTAGTTCAATATGTTCAAAAGGACTACCTTTACTTGATGATCTTGTTATAACCTTTAGCATGAAAGCACTATCTATAAAATGCTATGAGCTCTACAAACCTAAAGTATATTTAACTTTTAATGATGGTATATCTCTACTAATACTATAATTTATTCTTCTTAATCTTCAAACTTCAATTATACCAATGAAACTAGTCCTATTGGGCATGACAAAACTATTGGTGTTATAGATTTACAACCTAGCTGAAGAGGGGATTGTTAAGATCTTCCTACTCAAATATAGTCTAATATGAGACTAATCCTAGGATATGGGTATCCTAATAGTGGATCTTACCTCTAAATAAGGTTATATTCTTTATGGATCTATCACTTATACTAAACCTAAACTAGCACTTGCTTGGAAAAAGGAGAGAGATTTTTAAAAAACTTATAAAAGCATGTAAGAAGGGTGATACACCAATGATTTGATCACTCAAACTCACACAAAACACACTATGAGACAATTTCAAAACCAAGAACATCAATATCACATAAATATTTTATAATAAGGCATTTATCAGTTATCAAATTAGCAAGAGAGGGTAAATATCTACTTTCAAACTATATAATAAATTGTAAATTACACTTTTAATGACCTGTAAAAACTACTAAGCACTTCCTGAAGGTGATAAAAACTCAGACATATTAAAGGAACATACATTCACTTAACTATAGTACATGAATTCTGAAACACACTTCAATCTATCTTAGAAAAGGATGGAATTCAATAGTTATTGCATCAAAAGGTGTTACAATATAAATTTCAATAAAGTCTAGTCATACCAAAAAGAGGGATAAAGGGATAAATTTTAAGGCTTAGAATCTTGTACTTATAAGAGAGAGAGAGAGAGAGAGAGAGAGAGAGAGAGAGAGAGAGAGAGAGAGAGAGAGAGAGAGAGAGAGTTATGCATTGAAAAAGGCCCAACCATTTTTGATGGATTAACACTCTCAAGGATGATGACTTAGATCTTATCAATAAGGAATAAATTCTTTAAAATAATTAACTATCCATTACCCTTATCCAATTTCCAAGTCTCTTCTTGGAACCATGTCAATATCTACTTGATCTGCTAATGAGGATTATCTCTTGGAATTGAATGAAATATGCCACATCTACATTAGGTGGCCATCTAAACCTAAAAATATAACAATTATGATAGGTGAGACATGTACCTATGTTCTATATTCGATCCTATATCAAACATAGGTCCATTATAGGTGAAAACCAGTCTTAGACCATTGGTTTTCATAAAAACACAATGTCTATAAAAAAATTACAAACTACTCAACTTTGCTTCACAATCACTAGTATATCCTCACACCTGTATTAGATCCAAAATATTTATTTCACCTATATGGAGCTTTTTTGATGATTCTTGGTATATAATATATGGCCCAAGTTTGTTATGGTTTACCTTTAATTTTGGCTCTTTGTCATTTGCTTTGTTTGGGTCCAAAATAACTTCTTCAACTTTCATCAAAAATGCCCTGATCTCACTTTTGTTTATTTACTATTGATTGTCAAATTGGACCATCTACATTTTACCATATTATCTTTATGTTTATTTTTTCTATAGATACTCTGACTTAATAGATCTTCTTGATATGTTGATATGCTTGTGAATAGATTGCCATGATCCATCAATATTCTACCAACTGAATGCATTTGTACCACTTATCATACATGTATTTGCTCCTTATATCCTCTAACCCCTTTGAAATCCACTCTCTATTAGATTTAAATGCTTGATTAAATTCCAAACATTGATCTACTATGACCCACTATTTAAAAGTTAATGGCTACTTCATGATCTTAAAATTTACATCCTTGTTCCCATCAAATAATGTTCACATGATCATCATTGACATTCACATGACCATCAAATTTAAGATTATATGTATTTATTTTTCTTTATCTAAAAATTGATGTCTATGCAAATATCTCCTGTTATTTGATCAACTTTGAAGTCTTGAAACTTGAAACACAAGAACTATGGAGGCATAAAACTTTTAGGAGATGTTCTTGAGATTGAAAGGGATAAACTCATTTTATCTACTAGTCCTGAGAGCCTTTTGAGTGAAGATATAAAATTCTCAAGTTGACTGGTCTATTCATTCCTACATGATGTCTTAATAATGGTCTAGTTCATTTGACTAAGTATGTGAAACTTAACAAAATCTAGATGAGATGCTAACTTTGAACATGCAAAACTTCTATCACACTTTAGTGAATGATCTAAAACTTAGCACATAGTAACTAGGGACCAAACTAAACAAACCCATATGATCACCTTTTCTTGAGACTACTACATATACAATATATGGCCTCATCAATATGATCACTTAGTTATATTTGAGCTTCTTAGAAAATGGCTATGGAAAATTAATAGATTTTGCCTTAGAGGCCAACTTTGGGCCTTCATATCTTTTGATGCGCTTCAGTGGATGAACAAAAATTTGGCATGTATGTTCTTGAGATTAATATGAATAGATATATATGATCACTTCTCTCTAACTCATCCATGCATGTCAATTATGATATCAACAAATATCCTACTCATAATTTTTTCCACTTTACTCAAAATATCTATATGCACACAATGAAGAACCAGATGAATGCCATGTACTTTTTGAATTCAAAAAATTATTTATTCTAGCCAAAAATTTGTATATGCACAACTATCTGGATTATAAATTCTGTGGGATATTTCCTTTGGACCTTTTTTTGAACTTTTATTTGGGACATTTTACTTGAAAATAGACCCTTCAAAAACCTTATACTGGACTATTTTC
>JARHVA010002402.1:750000-805000 GCA_037957365.1 Torreya grandis
TCATGTGGACTATCCATAGGTATACATTTAATTTTTTCAAATTAGATGAATTTAGGGAAATTGGCACTTGCATCGATATAGGCATCTGACTAGGATAAAAGTATCTAGGAAGAAAAATAATAGTTATAGAACTATAACTTGTAGATATGGAATATAAGTAGGTTTACAACTTTATAAGCAATATAGATGGCCTAAGTCATCAAAATGACATTGGTCAAACTAAGAGATAATCAATTTTGCATAGAGAGATATATTGTATGCAAGCCTTTAGGTAGTAGAAAAGGTGTAGAAGTTGAAGGTATATCCATGATATGCATTTTCCAAGTGTACAAGACTTAGGTGTTATATAATTTATAAATAGTGTCTACAAAAAGATAATAATCTAAATTATGACACACATAAAAAAATTACTTTTTTTTGTCTTTAGAATCTTACGATTATTTGTAATCTTGTAAATATAGAAAAAGGGGAACTATAATGGGTTGAACTACCTCAATCACCCTCTATATGATTGACCCCTACCTCTTTATCCAATACTCCAAGGAGTGAAATAAAGCCGACATAGTTATCCCATCTATAGTGATTGTGTAATTATTGTCATTGACTATGCATGCAACTATAAAATGTTTTTGATTATTGACAATGATAGCTCTTGAATTACTTTGGGATGCTCTTGACTTAGCTTATGATTGATTATTATGAGTTATCATTAATTTGGAGAGAATAAGTAAGATTTTACCAATGTGTAGAAGTGTAAAATATTTAATCAAGTGAATAGAAATTGTTCTTAATGAATGACCTTTGATGTGTATTATAAGCAAAAAAGTTGAAAATTTTATATAGACATACATATGAAATGTGTAGTAAGACCAAAAATATTAATTTAAAATTTAGAAAGTAGTCCTTATTTATCGAGAAATGTTTGGACTACATGGATAGGAGTGTAGACTACTTTTTTCCACCTAGCACAAACTTTTCCTTAAGGATCAAGGACACTTGTCCTGAGCTAGAGACAATCTAAAAGTTATTTTAAATAGCTTAAGAATTTTAAAATGAAATTTTTATATCAAAGACATGAAGAATATAAGTTCAATCACACATTTTGATAAATATCTTATAGGAATGGAAAATAAGAGTCATCTACTTGTGTGTAAGTCATGTGGTTTAGAAAGTTTCAAGAATTAACATTTTCAAGTAGTTGTGATCAAATTTATGTGTCTACATTCCCCACTTTATTCAGGTAATGAAATTGATAGAGTAAAGAACAAATAATTGAACATGAGTTTGTAAAACATAATTTTTCCTTGAGTGGATACTTAAATTATGTAGGGGACTCAAATTTAGCAAAGCCTACAAGAACTCATGAAGTATTAATTTTAATCATATTGAGATTTAAAAATGAACTTTGAAAATTGAAAATTTTGAAAAGTGAGAAAGGATTAAGTACATATGTAAGTAGGTGAAAAAAAATTCCATGTAAATTATAAATGGTGATGGGGAAGTGTGCCCACTTATTGAATCACATGGATTATTTGAACCAATGGTGAATATAAAATGACCAAGTCCTGATTTTAATAACTAATTAAGTTTTGGGGTTGGAAAGATTCATTAATACAACCCTCATGAATAGGGATAATTTTATGATTTACTAATCCAAAACTATGTAACGATGATGTGTTTTATAGAAGTAATGTCAAGGTTATTGAGTTTCACTAGAATCAAATGTACATCACCTACAATAGAATATGGAACCATACAATGGGTTCTCTAGAATTAATGCCATGAACATTGATAATTTATTAACCTCAACATATATTACCAACACAAATAAAATCATATCACTACATGTGGATGTATATTCTATTTGCATAATATAAATAGAATTATGAATATTCATGCTCCCATCATGGTCGTATTGCTCATATATTTGACTAAATTTCCTTTGAATTTGAAATTTTAAATTTGAAAATGTGCATGAAAAATTATCATGTGTTTTGATTTTTGAGAATTTAAACTTTGAATTTTTAACTTTGAATAAGTATAATCATTAATTAGTACCATTCCCCTTGAATTTGTGCCAAGTGATATAGAATTGTATGCACCTATATGCTCAATTGTAACTTTATTTATAACCTATGAATCTGACCTTTTTTTTCATATGCCCATGAATATGCATTCAATTGTGTATGATTATTTAATTTGAATATTTAAATAATGAGTGCATACTCATGTCATATTCCCCCATAATATTCATCAATGTGCCAATATATGTCATGTTTTATTTTTTAATTTTCTTTAACCTTTGTAAATGTGTACTCTTTTATAGAATATGATTTTACATTACTTTGAATCTATAAAAACATGTATTGTGTTATAGAATATAATTTTAAAATATCTTTAATTCTTGAAAACATGTACTTATATTTTAAAACTATGTAATTTATCCCAAATATGATTCTTTTTGTTCATGAAGGCTTTAATCTATACTATAATCTAGATGGGATTCCCCCTTTGAGATGATGGATGTATCTAAAAAGTCACTCTTCTTAAAATAAGAGTTAATTGTATTATGTGATAAAGATATAATCATGTAATATTATGTCAACATGTGGAGAGCATGTTATCATAAAATGTAGTTGTTATTGAATCATGTATGTAACATATTGAATGTGATGCATATAAGTGTCATGTTTCAATAGATTTATTAATGAAGCACATAGTTAAGTGATCATAGTAAAAGTGAATTATATGCATCATGGAACTAGTAGTAAATCTCAATAAGCACAATAATAACTACAAACCATGTCATACAAGTTCACATAATATCACAAAATAAACCCAAGGCTCACATGCAATGGACATGTTAAAAATGTTACACAATCAAATATCACACATATAATGCCAAGGGACATAATAAATGGAAATGTTGAATTGTCACTATTAACTAATTTCATCATAAGTCAAATTTGGTCAACACCCTATAGTTTAAAACTTGTTATAGGGGTCTAATAGGGTGTGATTTGTGTCCTATGATCTATAGTAAAGTCAAACACATGTATTCATCTTTTGTCACCATTGTCTTAGTTTGTCCTAAGTCATTATAATGACATTTTAAGTCATTTATTGAGTTTTTATGGCTTCCATAGAGAGACAAATGTTACAGAGTGTATTTAAACATCCCATGTGTTAGTATATGTCAAAGATACTATTTCATAATTGAAATTTTGTAGGGTTCAAGGTTGAAGACAAGAAAATAGTTAAAAAGAGGCAGTTTTTAGTTGTTATACATCTTGTGTGGTAGATTAAACATGTGGAAAGACTTATAAAGTGAATATTTAGGTACCCTAAACTCAGCTCCAATTTTGGGAAGCTTTGAAAAGCTCAAAAATGGCAAAAAACTATTTTGTCTTTCTATCGCTCTCCTTTATAATGAAAAATGGTCAACCAGTCTTTACATGGTACAAACAACAAGAGGCTAGTTAGATGAAGTGATTATGAGGGATTATTAATTTATTTCAAATCTATGACAAGTGTTTTAGGTTTTATTTCCTTTGCTTCATGAACCATGGTTAAGAAGGTCTATGACTATTTTCTACCTAGTCATCCCCATGGCCTATAGTTTTCTCTTCTATTTGGATTGGTCCATAGAAACCAAATATTTCACACATTATAGAAGGATGTGAATACCTTTTTAATTTATTTATTTCTCTAATTTTCATGTTTTTTGTGAAGGAGTTTTCATGATCACTCTCATTTTACTAAGACGACTCCATTAATAGTCTACAGACAATGTTTTCACTCTTGGAAAGCGTACCTTCCTATAGTGGCTTCAAAATAAAGATGAAATTATTGAATTAAATATATAATAATGGTTATGAATTTTCATTCATTAATTTTATTTGTCTAAAGAGTGTTCTATGTGAAATACAAGGTCTAACATATGCACACAGTCAGCATTCCTCCAATATTCACTTACAATCAAGTGAAAGAAACCCTAAAAAGTCATGGTTGTAATAAAAGAAGATTTCAAGGTGTAAAGAGGATCCTCAAAGTGGAAAAAATTATTTTGAGATATCCTAGAGTATTTAATATTGGTTGTTACAACTAATTATTTAATATACACAGTCTTGTATCTGAATGTGCACCTACTTGAAGCTTCCACAAAGGTAGAGCAGTGTTGAATAGTAGATATTTGAAATTTTTTAAAACCTCATTGAGTTATAAGAAAATGGATAGTACCATTATTATAGTGGTAAATTCATAAGATTTCAAATAACTTGAATCCTATACCCATAGGTGGAGAAAGTTACAAAAGGGACAAATTACCTTAATTTCTCTAAATCAGGGTTTTATCCATGTTAAATTCCATATTATGGTAGAGTTTCTTGAGGATTGGGTATTTATAATTATTTACATCATGTATCCAAATCATATGGAAATGATTTGACATAGGATAGTGATTGTTTGGTCTTAATAGTATAGTGTAGATAGCCTTCCATAGACAGGTTTTCATTGAGGATACTTAGTAATCTACCATATTGTTTAAGTTCAAATGGCCTGACAATGCTACATGATACATTGGTTATAGGATTCAATGAAAAAGTGAATCTATTTTAGTAAGAATAACACTAGTGACCAAATGGGAAATTGAAGGGGTTGAGAAACAAGGGTTTTGACATAGGTTGTCACTTACAAGGGTCTCTGTTTCTTTTAAAATGTCACCTACAATTTGACTGTAGACTGACAGTTCATGGAGAAAAGGAAGTTTGGATGTTGAAATGGCCTATGGGAAAGGATTAATACCTTCAAGTTTATAATTACCTTAATTATTTCAAGAAATGATTAAGAATGTAACACAAGGTTAAATCACATACCTCCACCTATAGGAAACCTCCAATATCTAACCAAATGGTCACCTATAATCTACTATAGTAGATAGACTAACCTATGCTAGTAGAGGGAGTTATTGTAGACCTGTATTCTACCCTAGATAAGCAAAGGAATATTTAGGTCCTCTACTCAAATCTAGTCCAACATGGGAATTACCCTAGGCTATGGGTTACCTAATATTAGGTCAGACCTCTATGATTTTTAATGAGGCTAACTCCTCTAATGTATCACTTACCACATTTATACTAAAACCTACTAATTCATGGGGTGAAAAGGGAGAAAAAGATATCTGAAAAAGAAACCTAAGATAATGTTGGTGATTCACCTAAATTGATTACACATCCACTCTATTTAAACTTCTAAAAACATAATGAGATAAGAAAAAGACTAAATGTACAACTCCAAATGTATGTTATGAATAAATATTTCATACATGGTTCACCAAGTGATAAAAACCTAAGGGAAGTGATGGGAAGGCCTGATTTAAGGCACTAACTAGTCAATATATCCACTTTCTAGCTTCAATAAAATAGCAATAAACTCTAAACATGACCTACCTAGAAAGATAAAATAGTAGCTAGGTTAGATCAAGACTTGACAAGGGAGATATTTATATCACATATGTAAATAAAACTAACATTAACATGCTATACCAAAATAATGAAATCTAAAATAGTCATCTATTCATCTCAAGAGGTTATAAAGATCAATCTTGGTAGAGTCTAGTCATATCCAGGAGAGGGATCATTTTCATGGCTTAGAAGCTTGTATTTATAATAGAATGGGATGAGAAATGGGATAAGGAACAAATCATCCATCATCAATAAAAGAGATACCACATTTTTATGAATTTTCCTTCATCTTTTTCCAAATCAACACCAGTTCTATATTGACAAGTTAACTTTTTATTTATCCTAATAACCCTTGAATCTCCTCATTAGTTGAGTAACACACTAGAGGACAAGATTTTGATGAAGGTGATTAGTCATGATTTTACTATGGAGGAAAACCCTTAGACACCCTAAAAATCTATTAATGTTCCAACTACTTTTTCTAACCACCAAATCTCTATCTTGGAACTTTATGCTATCTTCCACTTGACTTGCTTACAAAGACAAAATATTCATATCTTTAATCCTGACAAAGCCATCTCCATGTCTAATTTTGAGTGGAAATAGGTACCTGATTGTCAAAAATAATAACATGCAAAAGGATGAGACATTTTACCATAATCATAAATATCTACCCTTACTTTAGAATTTGAACCCAAGTCTACAATAAACAAAAACCAACCCTAATTATTGGTTTTCCTATAGTCTTAATGTCGATGAAATGAAGCTTTCTAGGTTTTCAATATTGCTTTAAATAAAATTTTCACCATTTTATTTTTATTATGTATAAAATACCTATTCTACTTTCATGAAGATCTAATGGTGATGTTCAATCCTTAAAATATTCATTCTTATTCAACTTGGATCATCTTCAAACTTGACTCTTATACATTTGCTTACTTGGGTTGAAAATAACTTCATCTACCTCCACCAAAAGTCTCATATACTCACCTTTGTTCATTATCCATCAAATTATTTATCCAAGACTATAAAATTTAGACACTCGCTAGCCTCACACTTGATCTAAGCATTATTGACTTATTAACCTTGCTCAGACCATTAATCTTTCTCTATACAAATAAATATGATCCATAGATATTTTTCTAGTTTAATGTGTTTAAGACACTTTCACCTATGTATTTTCTCTTATGATCTGCTAACCTTTTGACCCACCACTCACCATTAGATCTACTTTATATGATTGAATGCACTTTGTTGATCTAACTAGACCCACTAACTCAAGCTTCATCTGTATGTTGTTAGATATAGATTATAATCCTAAGACTATGCCACTTGTCACTTTCACATTCACCCAAGAGATATTTTGAAATATTTAAAACCCAACAGTTATATCTCAAGGCTTTACCTTGACATCCCCATACATGTATCCACTCTACTTGTTCAACTTTGAATGCTTATGTCTTGAGATAGAAAAGACATTAAGACATGGAATTTATAGAGGATGATCTAGGTATGAAATACATCATGTCCATACAATATTTTGGCTTGAAAGTATTTCCAAGTGAATCTATTAAATGCATAACTAGCTTGTTATGTTCATTTATACATGACATTTTATGACGGTCTGGTTCTTCTAGGCTTGTACAAGTCATTTCTTGATCATCCATGGGTTAAGGAATATAATCAAAGTTTTTATCCAAATAAAATCTTGGTATGTGGACCAAAATTTTCCAACATCCTTGGTAACTCATAGGGAAAATGTCTACTATTTTAGAGAACCCATACTAGTTGCCTTGTCTAGTCTATTAAGCATGGAGTCTCTGCTCTGGTTCAACATATTAATATAAATCTAAAACAAACTACCAACCCTTGGATAACTCCTCTTGAATCAAACAAATACCAAAAGGAATAAAATAAAATAAAGTGCACAATGCACTTATTGAAGGGAAACATATAATAGAAGGGAAACATACCTAAATAAAGCAAGGACCACTAACCTAAGTAAATAAGGAAAATAAGACAAAAGGGAATCAAACTATTGCTTGTGATAATCACTTACTGAAACAAAGAAAACATAGAACAACTAACATGTAGTGATAATCTTCCCTCCAAAATGAAATGAAAATCTATTTGGTGCACCTTGGAACTTTGAAGCATATTTGCCTTTTCTTGATAGTTTTCTTCTAAAGCTAAGAGAAATTAGAGGTTCATGTCTTCTTAGGGAAGCAACTAGTTCCTATATAGCCAATTTTAGGTGAATGAATTATAGACATGAGTCTAAGACCCAATCATAATCCTCCCAAATCCATTTACTTTTCAAGAACAACTTTAATTATTCTTCATTCATGAACTATTGATCATGAACATATAGACCATCTTGATATGTCTCCTTTAACATATCTATAAGGCTAACTTCTAAGGGATATGGATCTAATATTGTGAATTAATGGGTATGTTTGATCTCATTCTAAACTTCAAAAGGTAGAGAGATTTTTGAAGTTGAAGAGAAAATTTGATAACCATGTTTGAAAAGTTAAAACTTGTCATCTCCTAATAGGACAATTGCGTCTTACTTGATGAAAGCACTTTCCTCAACCTAAAATGAACCACATTCAAGTAAAGAATAACTTTAATTAAAGACATCAAACAAATCTAAATATTTTTTCTCCTGAAGCTATAATTCAATTGGATCTTCCTTAAACTAAATGTTAAAAGCAAGCATATCATTTTCTTGACCACATTCATGAGGATACAAATATATTTTTTATATCTCAGATTAGTCAATCAAAATTTCTTCATCTTCAATGTCAAGATGATGACTGAGCATGCTCTCAAATTTAGCTTTTTCTATTGGAAATATTGTCATTGATGTCAAAAGTCTTGAAATATAGCATTTAATGTCTAAAGGTTTTTTTAATGTTCATATCTTGGCTAAAGTGTGTTAATATTAATTAAATATTAATGAATATATTTTTGGTTGCATCAAGACAAAAGAGGGCCCATGAGGAAGTTAAAGAGTCACTAAGTAAAGGCAAAAGAGGGAAAGGATACATTTTCCTATGAAGGGTCACCTTGAGTAATTCAAAGAGTCACGATATAAATACAAAAGAGGGAAAGGACATATTTTACCGTGAAGGATCACCATGTGACTTTTCATATGGAAGAATTTATAGGGTCATGTAAGTTTGGTGACATTTTCCATGAGGATTGAAAGGTCACAAGGAGTGAATGCCAAAGGTCATTTTAAAGTCTATAAAAGGAGGCATGGGAATCCATTTGTGATAAGGAAGGAAGAGCATGGTTTGTACTTGTTATATCTAGCTTATAAGAGTAGAGGAGAGAAAAGAAAGACATATAGTAATGTGTTATCATTTTTTGAGAAAGTAACATTGAGAGATAGTTTATGTTTTATACACAAAGTGGCTGGTGCTCTTGTGGGTTGGTGCTCACAAATCATTTCTATGTTGGTGCTCAGCAAAGGGGCTCATGTTCCTATAATTTGGTGCTTTCAAACATTGTAAACTTGAGTTGGTGATCATTTATATACTTGAGATTATTTTCCATGGTTTTTCCCACTTTGGGTTTCCATGTAAAATCTGGTATCTCTCTATCTCTCTTATGTGGTACATGTTATTGCTTTCATTTTTATTACATATATTACATGTATGATTAAGTGGTTAAAGAAAAAGGAATTTGATTAAGTAAAATATATATCTCATTTTTAAAAATTGGTATCAGAGCAGGTTCCTTTGGAAAGAGTTTAATAGCTTGAAGGTAGATCAGGGAAAACATGAGGGCCAAACAGCTAAAGAAGGAAAATAAGGAGTTGAAATATATGGTTAAAGATCTTAAGTAACAAGTGTGTATCTTGGATTCTAAGTTGGATATAGAAGAAAAAATATAAAATGTTTATTCAAGATCTTAAGAATCAGCTAGAGGTTACATATTCAAGTTTGAAATCAAGAGAAGAAGAGTGTAATCAATTTAAGATTGATTTAGGTTATTTTAAGGATAAGCGTGAGAGGATCATAATCAAGGTTGAGAAAAATCATGAAATATTAGTCCAAGGTGAGAAGGATGTAATTTTTAAAGGAAAATTGAATAAGCCAATCAATCAACCCAATGCCTTTAGGTTTTCCAATTCTTTTCATGGCCATTATTTATTTTGTCATCATGTTGGTCATAGGGAAAGAGATTGGATGAGGAGAAGTAATTAGTTTAAGATATATTTAAGTCATCTTCAAGAAAAAGGTATGAGAAATTTTGTTTGATTTTATTGGCATAAGGTTGGCCATACTGCTAAATAATGTCCAAATGGAGTAAAGAGATCCTCAAGGCATGCCAAAGGATACAGAGCACCTAGAATATATGAGAAAAACCAAACTCAGGTTTGGAGACCTAAGACAATGAAGGTTGATTAGGTTGAGTCTATGAGTGAGAATAGATTAGTTATTATAGTGGAGAAAGAATCAGATAGGAAGGACTGTGTGTAGCTCTTGTTATCAAGAAAGATAGTGAATACTAGTTCTAAACAAATTTTAAACCAAAGAGAATATTTTTTTACATTTTAGAATGAGCCATATTAAGATAAGATAGTTGCAAGAGTTGAGAAATGAACAACATCATGGACATTGAGGTTAGTTAGTCAAATAAGTTAGACATGCTTAAACAAATTCTAAGAGAAAGATGCAAGAAGATCAAGTAATATAGGATATGTGGACATCTCCTAAGATTTTATTCTAGAACTTTTTGTGTGGGGTGTCTCTTATAGGCTTCAAAGAGACACAATTTAGAAAAAATTGAAGCATGGTGGATGTTGGTTGTGTTACATGACAAGAAAATGATGAAGGTGAATTGACAGATTAATTTGTATATCAATTGAGGGGGAGAAGTAAAGGAATAGTTACAAGAATAGGTGTAGGAATAGGTATAGGAATAGGTATAGGAATAGGTTCAAAAAATAGGATGTTATAGTAAGGGGAATTACTATATGTTTTTCAGTTAGCAGTATGTGTAGGTTGGCATGTGCAGTATATGTTTCAAGATGTGTCAATTTTAGTTTTAGGTTTCCATCAATGACAAAGTGGGAGATTGTTGGAAATATTTTCATTGATGTCAAAAGCCTAGCAATATAGCATTTAATTTCTAAAGGTGTTTTTAATGTTCATATCTTGGCTAAAGTGTGTTAATATTAATTAAATATTAATGAATATATTTTTGGTTGCATAAAGAAAAAAGAGGTCCCATGAAGAATTCAAAGAGTCACTAATTAAATACAAAAGAGGGAAAGGATGCATTTTCCCATGAAGGGTCACCTTGAGGAATTTGAAGAGTCGTGAGATAAAGATAAAAGAGGGAAATGACACATTTTCCCATGAAGGGTCACCATGTGACTTTTCATATGGAATAATTTGAAGGGTGAAGCAAGTTTGGTACCATTTTACATGAGGATTGAAAGGTCATAAAGGGTGAATTCCAAAGGTTATTTGGAATGCTATAAAATTAGGCTTAGGAAGCCATTTGTAATAAGGAAGAAAGAGCATGGTTTGTAATTGTTATATCTAACTTAGAAGAGCAGAGGAGAGAAAAGAAAGAGATATAGTAATGTGTTATCATTTGTTGAGAAAGAAACATTGAGAGATAATTTTTTTTATACACAAAGGGGTTGGTTCTCACAAATCATTATTGTGTTGGTGCTCAACAAAGGGATTGGTGCTCTTACAAATTGGTGCTTTTGAACATTGTAAACTTGAGTTGGTGCTCATTTATATACTTGAGATTGTTCTTCTTGGTTTTTCCCACTTTGGGTTTCCACGTAAAATCTAGTGTCTCTCTCTCTCTTATGTGGTTCATGTTATTTCTTTCATTTTTAATGCATATCTTGAATGTAATATTAAGTGGTTAAAGAAAAAGGAATTTGATTAAGTAAAATAAATATCCCATGTTTAACATGTTCTTCACCTTATTTTATTTATTGGTAATTATGTTCTACTACTTCTATAATCTCTTGTCCTTCATGATGAATGGAAAATCTTGAGTCATCACATAAATCATGGGAAATACCTTCAACTTATACAATTAGGAAGACTGAAACATGTTTTTACTTACCAAGAGGTGTCCCAATCATGATTTCCTCTTCCTAGTCACTCAAGTCACCTTCATTTTCTATTTCCTTAGTTTCATATTCTTTATTTTCCTCACAAAGGAGAGGATATTTCTAAAAGAGTGGTATAGTAGAACCTTAAAAATATTTATTAAGATGAGAAAGGCCCAAAGAATTTGCCATAGATACCTGATTTTGCTCATGGACTTACTCCTCTTGGATCACCTCCTCTCTCAGTTACTTATTTTATTGAATGTCTTTCCATGAAAGAAATACTCTAGGATTTTGAGGGGAAAGGAGTGGAGGTTGAATGATCACTCACTTTTTCTTGACTTCATCATCTTGGCTTATGCTTGATTATTCTTCCTTCTTTATTGATTGTTGAATTTGATTCTAAATCAAAACCATAGGTTTAGAAACCTTTGCTTCTACACTTGTTCTTGTTATGGGTGAAAAATAAGGATTTTATTGTTGTGTTGCTTTTGTAGTTATTATTGAATGCTGGAGACGTTGATTTGAAAAATCAATTTGCTTGGCTAAATTAGCCTCAAATTTATTAACCAACTAGAAAGAAATGTCTCCCTACAAAATTGAAGATGAATTCTCATGTATGTTCTATAGATAAACATGGATATTAGTCTCTTTAAAACATTCTTATTCAACCTTCTAAGGCCTCTCTTGGATAGACTTCCATGTAGGAAAGTTATACAAAAATTAAATGGACTCTTGAGGGCTATGGTAAACATTGGTTTGGCATTCATGAAGGGAAAAGGGTAGATATTTGAGAACATGAAGATGATTATGATGACCCTAGGGTTACTCATATACTACTAGCCTCTCTTTAATTCTTACTATTAGACCCCTTATGTCTAGAATATCAACAATAAAATTTGAGTGGCCTTGCCTTATGAAAGATGTATCTACCTCTTTAGATTATTGAAAATTAGCTCTCATGCTTTGAAATTCATGCTTGGATATCTCTTATATATGAATTTTCTTAGTGTATATGTTTATCATCTATTTCTCATATCCAAAGAGAGTTTTCTTTAAGATTGAGATGGATTGATTTGGGGATTGATAGTTTGATTAGGAAGATAATAGGATTCATGAGCATTATTATAGGAATGGTATGGGTCACCATACTATTGGTAAGGAATTGTACATGGGTGGTGATTCTCACCATAATTATCCAAAACTCAAAATTATTGGTTGAATAATATTTCAAGAACACACAAACAATAATGCTATCTTTGAGAAGAGATGTTTTATTACTCAAAATTATAAACACAACATATACTTATCTCTAAGAAGAGATTTTTTATTTCCTTTTTGGGTTATATATTAATTTATACACATTTTTAAGGTAGGATGAGGATGTTTAAGGTCACTAATATTGAGGTAGATTAAGTGGTTTGACTTCCACAATTCACAAAAATATAAAATTTGAGGAATTATTATTTTTAGACTAAAGTACTAAAATTGAAATTTGGGGAACTTACATTTAGTTTTTTGGGGTTAAACCCCACAAAAAATAATTCCATGCCATCTCATGTCATTCCCCTCATTCTTAACTTTCCAATGGTTTGAACGGGGAGTCAAACGGAGCTATGGTGCAAAAGTTATGGCTCCCAGAAGTTTTACCACCAATTAGGGTAGAACCATCTCCTGAATTATCACCTAAAATATTGCTCAGATCATTCCTCCCTCCTTGAGAATTAATTATCCCCATTTCAACAATATTTTTCATCAAGTGTGTTATTTGTGTTTTTATTTGATTCCTGATGCATACTTGGAATGGATTTTGCTTTATGGAGCTATGCTTTATGGAGCTATGCAAGGCCTAATTGTTCACCATTTCTATCTAACCATTAGTATGTGGATGGAAGGCCATGAACTTATTTAGCTTGGTATATATTTGATTCTATTGTTTTTTTCTTTATGTATTCAAGGCTTTAACATCAACCCTTTTGGATTTATGTGGCTTGGCCATCATGAGAATGAATTTCTTGACACTAATCAGGGAGACAGATGTAGAAGTGGTACCTCTAGTTTCCTATAGCACTATGTTCCAAGAGTGAGGGTGATCCTTCAAGTTCATGATTCATAGATGCCATTTTTATCATACATGAATGGTTGACCAAAGAGTAAATCATAAACATTCAGATTGACCACATCACATAAGACCCCATCTTGGAAAAGTTTTATTGCATATGAGAAAAGACATTGGTGGGTGACACAGAGGTTTCTCCTTGAACACAACCATCCAATATTGTATGGTTTTGTTTGAGGCTTCATGGAAAAATTTAGACTTTTCAAAACATTATCAAAGATTAAATTCTCTTGACTCCCACTATCAAGAATAAAATGCAGAGGCTTACCTTTCACCCATAACTTAGAGTGAAACAACATTTCCTTATCATATAGCCTCTCCTCGTGGGTCTATGATGAAGCAACGATAGCATCAGGCTTAGAATCTATAATCACTTATTCATCCTCTTTAATTGTAGGGTGTGTATGAGGTAGAATAGTAGATGTTAAGTATTATGTCTCAAAAAGTAGGGACTTGATGGCTCAACATTCTTCTTTGGAGTGAGTTCCATATTTATGGTAATCAAACCATTTTGCAATCTTTCCTTCCTTTTACTTCCAATTTTGGCCTCATGTTTGACCTTCTTTGTTACTTTTCCATTTTAAAGGTTTACTCTTCGTATTCATTCTTCCATGCTTCTACTCAATCTTCACCATGAACTTGTACACCTCACCAAGGGTTTCTAAATTGAAGAGTTATATTCCACTCTATATATACCATTGTAGTCCACCATGATATTGGAGAACCTTATGTTTCTCACTTTCCTAGAATCCCAATCTCACAGATAGAGAATGAAAAATGTTAGTGTAATCTTGAATAGACTATTCCTTACCTTAGTGAAGTTATTTCCACTCTATATACAAATCATCATATGCTCTAATGGCATAGTATTTTTCTTTTATAGCTTCTATAAAATTATCCCAAGTAGGTTTTGTCTCAAGGCCAATATCATCCATACTAAATCTCTTCTTGTACACTTTTCACCAATTTTTGACAAACAATGATGCTTTTAAAAGAGAAAAAGTGATCTTCTCTTTATCGATGAATTTATTTATAGAAAAATAGTATGATATTTGATCCAACTAATTTTCTACTACATCATCATTGATTTTTATTTCAAATGTAGGGATATCAAAATTCACCTAAACCTTGAAGGTTGTTGGGGCACTAAAAATGTGTGGGTTTATCGATGAGGAGCCAAATTTTTCCATCGAGATTTGTTGGAGAATTTGGGTGAATTATTATAGCATCTATGCTTACTATAGTTGGAGGGCTTCATTCACCATTTCCTTGAAAGGATCAGATGTCTCAATGTTGTCCACCATTTAAGGTCATTTGGAGTGAATGGATAGATAGTCTACAGTTCTATTATTTTCCATTCAAGCTTCTTATAATCTAACCTCATCCTTTGGATCATACACTCTAAAGACAAACTGCTCTAATACGATTGATCCAAAACTTGAAAATCTTGTTTGAAGAATATTTCAATAACACAAAAATAATAATGCTCTCTAAGAAGAAATGTTTTATTACTCAAAATTGTAGATACAACATATTTTCATCTCTAGGAAGAGATGTTTGATTTTATTTTAGGGTTAAATCTTCATTTATATACATTTTAAAGGTAGGAGGAGGATGTGGAAGGTCACCAATCTTGAGGGAGATTAAATGATTTGACTTCCATGATTCACAACAATAAAAAAATTGACGAATTATTATTTTTAGAAACTTATTATTTTTAAATTGTATTACTAAAATTGAAATTTGGAGCACTTCCATTTGGTTTTCAAGAGAAAAAAACTACTAGGTAAATCTTTATGCCATCTCATGGAATTATCCTCATTCTTAACTTTCTAACAGTTCAAATGAGGAGTCAAATAGAACTATGGTGAAAAAGCTATAGCTCCTGAAATATCTACCACCAATTATGGTAGAATCATCACCTGAATTATCACCTAAATTTTTTCTCAGATCATTCCTCCTTCCTTGAGAATTAATTGTCCCCATTGCATCAAGATTTATCATTAAGTGTGGTATTTATGTTTTGATTTAATTCTCGATGCATACTTGGAATAGACTATGCTTTGTGGAGCTGTGTAGGGCCTGATTACTCACCATTTTTTTTTACCATCAGTCTATGGATGGAAGGCCATGAACTTCTTTAGCTTGGTATATATTTTCTTCTATTATTATGTTTTTTTATAGTCAGGGCTATAACATTGACCCTTTTAAATTTTTGTGGCTTGACCACCATGAGAACAAATTTCTTGGCACTAATCAGGGAGATAGATGTAGAAGGTAGTAACTCTAGTACCTTATAGCACTGTATTCCAAGAGTGAGGGTAATCCTTCAATTTCTTGATTCATAGATGCCATGTCAATCATACATAAATGGCTAACCAAATAGTATATCACAAATATCTAGATTGACCACATCACATAAGACCTCATTTTGGAAAGGTTTTATTGCATATGAGAGAAGACATTGGTGGGTGACATAGAGGTTTCTACCTAGACTCAACCATCTAATACTATATGGATATGGGTGAGGCTTCATGAATAAATTTAGGATTTTTACAACATTAGTAGAGATTAAATTCTTTTGACTCCCACTATCAAGAATGAAATGCAAAGGCTTACCTTTCACCCATAACTTAGAGTGAAACAACATTTACTTATCATTTTACCTATCCTCATGGGTCTATGATGAAGCAATGATAGCATCAGGCTCAACATCTATAATCTTTTTTTTATCTATGTAACTACAAGGTGTGTATGAGGTAGAGTAGTAGATGTTGAGGATTATGAGTCAAAAAATAAAGACTTGGTGGCTTGACATTCTTCTTTGGAGTGAGTTCTAGATTTATGGTAATCACACCATTTCCAAGTCTTCCTTTCCTTTTGCTTCTAATTTTGGCCTCGTGTTTGACCTTCTTTGTCACTTTTCTATTTTGAAGGTTGACTCTTTATATTCATTTTCCAACTTTTGCTTAATCTTCATCATGAACTTGTACACCTCACCAAGGGTTTATAAATTTAAGAGTTCTACTTCCCTTCATATATACCATTGTAGTCCACCATGATATTTGAGAACCTTGTGTTTCTCACTTTCCTATATGCCCAATCTTATAAATAGAGAATGAAAAATGTCAGTATCATCTTGAATAGACTATTCCTTACCTTGGTGAAGTTGTTTCCACTCTATATACAAATCATCATATGATCCAATGGGATAGTATTCTTCCTTTACAACTTCTATGAAATCATCCCAGGTAGGTTCCACCTCAAGGCCAATATCATCCATACTGAATCTCTTCTTGTACACTTCCCACCAATTTTTGGTAGGCAATGATACTTTCAAAAGAGCAAAAGTGATATTCTCTTTATCGGTGAATTTATTTATAGAAAAATAGGATGACAATTGATATAAATAATTTTTTATTACATCAGCATTGATTTTGCCTTCAAATGTAAGAATATTAAAATTCACCTGAACATTGAAGGGTGATAAGACACTAAAAAGATGTGGGGTTTCTGATGAAGAGCTAGAATTTTCCATCAAGATTTGTTAGATAATTTGAGTGAATTGTTGTAGCATCTACGATTTCTACTAATATATGGCCTTATTCACCATTTCCTTGAAAGTATTAGATGTCTCAGTGTTGTCCACCATTTGAGGTCATTTAGAGCAAGTAGATAGATAGTTTTTTAGTTTTATTATTTTTCATCCAAGCTTCCTGTAATTTGATCTTGTCTGTGGGATCATACACTCTAAATACAAACCAATATGATACCACTGATCCAAAACATGAGAGTGTTGGTTGAAGAATATTTCAAGAACACACAAATAATAATGTTATCTTTGAGAAGAAATGTTTTATTACTTAAAATTGTAGATACAACATATGCTTATCTCTAGAAAGAGATGTCTCATTTTCTTTTTGGGTTACATCTTCATTTATATATATTTTGAAGGTAGGAGGAGGATGTGGAATGTCACCAATATTGAGGGAGATTAAGTGGTTTGACTTCTATGATTCACAATAATATAAAATTTGAGGAATTACTATTTTTAGATTGCACTACTAAAATTGAAATTTGGGGCACTTTTATTTGGTTTTTGGGGTCAAAACCCAATAAATAGATCACCATGTCATCTTAGGAAATTCCCCTCATTCTTATCTTTCCAACTATTTAAACGGAGAGTCAAATAGAGCTATGATGCAAAAGCTATGGCTCCTAGAAGTTTTACCACCAATTGGGGTAGAACCGTCACTTGAATTGTCACCTAAAATGTTGCTCGGATCATTCCTTCATTCTTGA
The DNA here is from genome assembly GCA_037957365.1 of Torreya grandis. Taxonomy (NCBI): domain Eukaryota; kingdom Viridiplantae; phylum Streptophyta; class Pinopsida; order Cupressales; family Taxaceae; genus Torreya; species Torreya grandis. The sequence goes on from JARHVA010002402.1 coordinate 767,978, forward strand.
GAAACAATTATCCCTATTTCATCAATATTTTTTATCAAGTGTGGGAGTTGTGTTTTGATTTGATTCCTGATGCATACTTGGAATGGACTATGCTTTATGGAGCTGTGTAGGGCCTGATTGTTCACCATTTCTATTTGACCAATAGTCTATAGATGGAATACCATGAACTTCTTCATCTTGGTATCTAATTACTTATATTGTTGTGGTGTTTGTGTAGTCAAGGCTTCAACATCTATTCTTTTGGATTTCTATGGCTTGACCACCATGAGAATTAATTTATTAGCACTAATTAGGGAGACAGATGTAGAAGGTGGTACCCTATAGCACCATGTTCCAAGAGTGAGGATGATCCTTTGAGTTATTGATTCATAGATTCCATGTCAATCATACATGAATGGCTAACCAAAGATTAAAATTCAAATATATAGATTGACCACATCATATAAGACCTCATCTTGGAAATGTTTTATTGCATATGAGAGAAGACATTGGTGGGTAACATGTAGGTTTCTCCTTGGACTCAACCATCCAATACTGTATGGTTTTGGGTGAGGCTCCATGGATAAATATATTATTTTCACAACATTAACAAATATTAAATTATTTTGAATCCCACTATCAAGAATGAAATGTAAAGGCTTACCTTTCACCCATAACTTAGAGTGAAACAACCTTTCCTTGTCATCTAGTCTCTCCTCGTGGATCTATGATAAAGCAATGATGGCATTAGGCTCGGTATCTATAATCTATTCTTCATCCTCTTTGACTTTAGGGTGTGTATGAGGTAGAGCATTAGATGTTGAAAATTATGACTCAAAAATTAGGGAATTAATGGTTTGACATTCTTATTTGGAGTGAGTTCTAGATTTGTGGTAATTGCACTATTTTCTAGTCTTCCTTCCTTTTACTTAAAATTTTGGCCTTGTTTTTTACCTTCTTTGTCACTTTTCCATTTTTAAGGCTCACTTTTCATATTCATTCTTCTATGCTTCTTCTCAATCTTCATCATGAACATGTATACCTCACCAAGGGTTTCCAAATTAAAGAGTTCCATTTCCCCTTGTATATACCATTGTAGTCCACCATGATATTTGAGAACCTTATATTTCACACTTTCTTGGATGCCTAATCTTGTAGGTAGATAATGAAAAATGTTAGTGTAATATTGATCAGACTATTCCTTACCTTGGTGAAGTTGTTGTCACTCTATATACAAATCATCATATGCTCTAATAGGGTAGTATTCCTCCTTTACAACCTCTATGAAATTATCCTAGGTAGGTTCCACCTCAACGCTAATATCATCCACACTAAATCTCTTCTTTTACACTCCCCACTAATTTTTTATAGGATATGATGCTTTCAAAAGAGAAAAAGTGATCTTCTCTTTATCAATGAATTTATTTATAGAAAAATAGGATGACAATTGATCCAATCAATTTTCTACTACATCAGCATTGATTTTGCCTTCAAATGTAGGGATATCAAAATTCACCTGAACCTTGAAATGTGTTGGGGCACTAAAAATATGTGGGGTTGTCAATGAGGAGTTAGAATTTTCTATCAAGATTTATTAGAGAATTTGAGTGAATTGTTGTAACATCTACACTTTCTACTACTAGAGGGCTTCATTCACCATTTCCTTGAAAGAATCAAATGTCTCAATGTTTTCTACCATTTGAGGTCATTTAGAGCAAATAGATGGATAGTCTATTGGTTCTATTATTTTCCACCTAAGCTTCTTGTAATCTGGCCTTGTCTTTGGGACCATACACTCTAAAGACAATCTGCTCTGATGCCACTAATCCAAAACTTGAAAGTCTTGGTTGAATAATATTTCAAGAACATACAAATAATAATGCTATCTCTTAAAAGAGATGTTTAATTACTCAAAATTATAGATACAACATATACTTATCCCTGAGAAGAGATGTCTAATTTAATTTTTAGGGTACATATTAATTTATACACATTTTTAAGGTAGGAGGAGGATGTGGAAGGTCATCAATCTCAAGGGAGATTAAGTGGTTCAACTTCCATGATTCACAATAATACAAAATTTAAGGAATTACTATTTTTAAAAACTTAATATTTTTAGACTGCACTACTAAAATTGAAATTTAGGGCACTTATATTTAGTTTTTGAGGGGCCAAACCCACTAATCAAAGCTCCATTCTATTTCATGACATTCCTCGCATTCTTATCTTTCCAATGATTCAAATGGAGAGTCAAACAGAGCTATGGTGCAAAATTTATGGCTCCCAAAAGTTATGTAGCCAATTGGGGTAGAACCATCACCTAAATTATCATTTCAAATGTTACTCAGATAATTCCTCCATCCTTGAGAAGCAATCATCTCCATTGCATCAATATTTTTCATCAAATGTGTTAGTTATGTTTTGATTTTATTCTTATTGCATACTTGGAATGGACTGTGTTTTGTGGAGTTGCACTTTATGGAGTTGTGTAGAGCCTAATTGTTCACCATTTCTATTTGACCATTAGTCTATGGATGGAAGGCCATGAACTTCTTTATCTTGGTATCTATTTGATTCTATTGTTGTGTTTTTTGTGTAATCAAGGTTGTAACATCGACACTTTTGGATTTTTATGCCTTAAACACTATGAGAATGAATTTCATGGTGCTAATCAAGGAGATAGATGTAGAAGGTGGTACCTCTAGTACCTTGTAGCACCATGTTCCAAGAGTTAGGGTGATCCTTTGAGTTCTTGATTCATAGATGCCATGTCGATTATACATGAATGGCTGACCAAATAATACATTACAAACATCTAGATTAACCACATCACATAAGACCTCATCTTAGAAAGGTTTTATTACATATGAGAGAAGACATTGGTGGGTGACATAGAGGTTTCTCCCTAAACTGAAACATCTAATATTATATGGCTTTGGGTGAGGCTTCATGGACAAATTTAGGTTTTTCACAACATTAGCAGAGATTAAATTTTTTTGACTCTCACTATTAAGAATGAAATGCAGAGGCCTACCTTTCACCCATAACTTAAAGTGAAATATCATTTTTGTATCATATAACCTCTCCTAATGGATTTATGATGAAGTAATGATAGCATCGGGCTCAACATCTATAATCTCTTCTTCATCCTTTTCCACTATAGGGTGTGTATGAGGCAAAGTAGTAGATATTGAGGACTGTGACTCAGAAAGCAAGGACTTGATGGCTCAACATTCTTCTTTGGAGTGAGTTCTAAATTTGTGGTAATCACACTATTTCCCAATCTTCCATTATTTTTCTTCAAATTTTGGCCTTGTGTTTGACCTTCTTTATCACTTTTCCATTTTGAAGCATGACTCTTCGTATTCATTCTTTCATGCTTTTGCTCAATCTTCACCGTTAACTTGTATTCCTCACCAAGGGTTTCCAAATTGAAGAGTTATAGTTACCCCCATATATACCATTGTAGTCCACCATGATATTTGATAACCTTGAGTTTTTTACTTTCTTGGATACCCAATCTCACAGATAGAGAATGAAAAATGTCAGTGTAATCTTAAATAGACTATTCCTTACCTTAGTGAAGTTGTTGCCACTCTATATACAGATCATCATATGCTCTAATGGGGTAGTATTTTTCCTTTATATATTTTATGAAATCATCCTAGGTAGGTTTCATCTCAAGGCCAACATCATCTATACTAAATCTCTTCTTGTACACTTCCCACCAATTTTTGATAGGCAATGATGCTTTCAAAAGAGAAAAAGTGATCTTCTCTTTATCGATGAATTTATTTACATAAAAATAGGATGACAATTGATCCAACCAATTTTTTACTAGATCAACATTAATTTTGCCTTCAAATGTAGGGATATCAAAATTCACTTGAACCTTGAAGGGTGTTGGGGAACTGAAAAGATGTGGAGTTACTAATGAAGAGATAGAATTTCCCATTGATATTTATTAGAGAATTTGGGTGAATTGTTATAGAATCTACGATTGCTACTATTGGAGGGCTTCATTCACCATTTCCTTGAAAATATCAAATGTCTCAGTGTTGTCTACCATTTGAGATCATTTAGAGTAAACAAGTGGATAGTCTATTGATTCTATTATTTTCCAACCAAGATTCATGCAATCTGACCTCATCCTTAGGATCATACACTCTAAAGACAAACTGATCTAATACCACTGATCCAAAAATTGAAAGTTTTGATTGAGGAATATTTCAAGAACTCATAAATAATAATGATATCTCTGAGAAGAGATATTTTATCACTTAAAATTGTAGATACAACATATGTTTATCTCTAGAAAGAGATGTCTGATTTCCTTTTTGGGTTATATCTTCATTTATACATATTTTGAAGGTAGGAAGAGGATGTGTAAGGTCACCAATCTCAAGGGAGATTAATTGGTTCAAATTCCATGATTCACAATAATACAAAATTTGAGGAATTACTATCTTTATAAACTTACTATTTTTAGACTGCACTAATAAAATAAAAATTTGGGGCACTTTAATTTGATTTTTCTGGGTCAAAACCCATTGAGTAGATCTTCATTCCATCTCACATCATTCTCCTCATTCTTATATTTCCAATAGTTCAAATAGGGAGTCAAATAGAGCTATGGTACAAAAGTTATAGCTCCCAGAAGTTCTACCACCAATTAGGATAAAATCATCACCTGAATTGTCACTTGAAATACTGCTACGATTATTCCTCCCTCCTTGAGAAGAAATGGTTCCCATTACATCAAGATTTTTCATCAAGTGTGGTAGTTATTTTTTGATTTGATTCTTGATGCATACTTAAAAAGGACTATGCTTTATGAAGCTATGCTTTATGGAGCTATGTAGGGACTGATTGTTCATCATTTCTATCTGAACATTAGTCTCTAGATGGAAGGCCATGAACTTCTTCATCTTGGTATCTAATTACTTATATTTTTTGTGTATTTAGGGTTGAAATATTGACTCTTTTGGACTTTTGTGGCTTGATAACTATGAGAATGAATTTTGTAGCACTAATCAAGGATACAGATGTAAAAAGTGGTACCTCTAGTACCATATAGCACCATGTTCTTAGAGTGAGGGTGATCCTTTGAGTTCTTGATTCATATATGCCATGTTAATCATATATGAATGGTTGACCAAAGAGTACATCATAAAAATCTAAATTGACCACTTCACATAAGACCTCATCTTGGAAAGGTTTTAGTACATATGAGAGAAGTCATTGGTGAGTGACATGGAGATTTCTCCCTAGACTCAACCATCCAATACTATATGGCTTTAGGTGAGGCTTCATGGACAAATTCATGATTTTCACAATATTAGCAGAGATTAAATTCTTTTGACTCCCACTAGTAAGAATGAAATGCAAAGACTTACCTTTTACCCATAACTTATAGTGAAAAAACCTTTCCTTGTCATCTGGCCTCTCCTCATGGGTCTTTGATGAAGCAATGATGGAATCAGGCTCAACATCTATAATCTCTTCTTCATCCTCTTCAATTATAGGGTGTGTATGAGGCAGAGTAGTAGATGTTGAGGATTATGACTTAGAAAGCATGGACTTGATGGTTCGACATTCTTCTTTGGAGTGAGTTCTAGATTTGTGGTAATCACACCATTTCCCAGTCTTCCCTTCCTTTTACTTCCAATTTTAGCCTCATGTTTGACCCTTTTTGGCACTTTTCCATTTTGAAAGATGACTCTTCTTATTCATTCTTCCATGCTTCTACTCAATCTTCACCATGAACTTGTACACCTCACCTAGTGTTTCCAAATTGAAGAGTTCCATTTCCCCTCGCATATACCATTATAATCCACCATGATATTTAATAACCTTATGTTTCTCACTTTCCTCAATTTCCAATCTCATAGATAAAAAATGAAAAATATCAGTGTAATCTTAAGTAGACTATTCCTTACCTTGGTGAAGTTATTGCCACTCTATATACAAATCATCGTATGCTCCAATGGTGTAATATTCTTCCTTTACATCTTCTATGAAATCACCCTAGGTAGGTTCCACCTCAAGGTCAATATCATCTGTACTGAATCTCTTATTGTACACTTCCCACCAATTTTTGATAGGCAATGATGCTTTCAAAAGAGCAAAAGTGATCTTCTCTTTATCGGTGAATTTATTTATAGAAAAATAAGATGACAATTGCTCCAACCAATTTTATACTACATCAACATTGATTTCTACTTCAAATGTAGGGATATCAAAATTCACCTAAATCTTTAAGGGTGTTGGGGTATCGAAAAGATGTGGGGTTGCTGATGAGGAGCCAAAATTTTTAATTGATATTTGTTGGAGAATTTGGGTGAATTTTTTTAGCATTTGTGCTTGCTTCTACTGGATGGATTCATTCACCATTTCATTGAAATGATCAGATGTCTTAGTATTATCTACCATTTGAGGTCATTTGGAGTGAACAGGTGGATAGCCTACTGGTTCTATTATTTTCCACCCAAGCTTCCTGTAATCTGACCTCATCCTTTGGATCATACACTCTAAATACAATCCACTATGATACCACTGATCTAAAACTTGAAAGTCTTGGTTGAAGAATATTTCAAGAAAACACAAATAATAATGTTATCTCTTAAAAAAGATGTTTTATTACTCAAAATTATAGATATACCATATGTTTATCCCTGAGAAGAGATGTTTGATTTCCTTTTTGGGTTACATGTTCATTTATACACATTTTGAAGGTAGGATGAGGATGTGGAAGGTCATCAATCTTGAGGGAGATTAATTAGTTCAACTTCTACGATTCACAACAACACAAAATTTGAGGAATTACCATTTTTAAAAACATACTATTTTTAGACTACACTACTAAAATTGAAATTTAGGACACTTCTATTTAGTTTTCAAAGGTTAAAACCTATTGATAAAATCTCTATTCTATCTCATGACATTCCTCTCATTCTTATCTTTTCAACGGTTCAAATGGAGATTCAAACAAAGCTATGGTACAAAATTTATGGCTCCTAGAAGTTCTTTAACTAATTGGAGTAGAACCATCACCTAAATTTTCACCTCAAAAATTGCTTGGATCATCCTTCCCTCTTTGAGAATCAATGGTCCCCATTACATCAATATTTGTCATGAAGTGTGGTAGTTATGTTTTGATTTTATTATCGATGCATACTTAGAATGGACTATGATTTGTGGAGTTATGCTTTATGGAGATGTGCAGGGCTTGATTTTTCACCATTTCTATTTGACCATCATTCTATGGATAGAATTCCATGAACTTCTTCAACTTGGTATCTATTTGATTTTATTATTGTGTTGTTTATGTAGTTAGAGATGCAATATCAACCCTTTTGGATTTTTGTGGCTTGAACACCATGAGAATGAATTTCTTGGCACTAATCTAGGAGACAAATGTAGAAGGTGGTACCTTTGGTACCTTGTAGAATCATGTTCTAAGAGTGAGGGTGATTTTTTAAGTTCTTGATTCATAGATTCCATATCGATCATACATAAATGGTTGACCAAATAAGACATTACAAACATCCAGATTAACCACATCACATAAGACCTCATCTTTGAAACTTTTTATTGCATATGAGAAAAGAAATTGGTGAATGACATAGAGGTTTCTTCCTGGACTCAACCATCTAATACTTTATGGCTTTGGGTGAGGCTTCATGGATAAATTTAGGCTTTTCACAACATTAGCAGAGATTAAATTATTTTGACTCCCACTATCAAGAATGAAATGTAGAAACTTACTTTTCACCCATAACTTAGAGTGAAAAAATATTTCCTTATCATCTAGCCTATCCTCATGGGTCTGTGATGAATCAATGATGGCATTAGGCTCATCATCTTTAATCTCTTCTTCATCCTCTTTGACTACAGGGTATGTATGAGGTAAAGCAATAAATGTTGAGGATTGTGACTCAGAAAGTAGGGACTTAATGACTTGACATTCTTCTTTGGAATGAGATCCATATTTGTGGTAATCACACCATTTCCAAGTATTCCCTTTCTTTTACTTCCAATTTTGGCCTCATGTTTGACCTTCTTTTTCACTTTTCCATTTTGAAGGATGACTCTTCGTATTCATTCTTCCATGCTTCTGCTCAATATTCACCACAAACTTATGCACCTCACCAAGGGTTTCCAAATTGAAGAGTTCCATTTCCCCCCTATATACCATTGTATTCCACCATGATATTTGAGAACCTTGTGTTTTTCACTTTCTTGGATGCCCAATCTCATAGATAGAGAATGAAAAATGTTAGTGTAATCTTGAACAAACTATTCCTTACCTTGGTGAAGTTGTTTCCACTCTATATGCAGATCATCATATGCTCCAATGGGGTAGTATTCTTCCTTTATAGCTTCTATGAAATCATCCTAGGTAGGTTCTACCTCAAGGCCAATATCATCCATACTGAATCTCTTCTTGTACACTTACCACTAATTTTTTATAGGCAATAATTCTTTCAAAAGAGAAAAAGTGATCTTCTCTTTATCGATGAATTTATTTATAGAAGAATAGAATCATAATTGATCTAACCAATTTTATTCTACCTCAGTATTGATTTTGCCTTCAAATGTAGGTATATCAAAATTCACCTAAACTTTGAAGGGTGTTGGGGCACTAAAAATATGTGGGGTTATCGATAAAGAGTCAAAAAAATTCATCAATATTTGTTAGAGAATTTGGGTGAATTATTATATCATCTACATTTGATGCTATTAGAGGACTTTATTCACTATTTCCTTGAAAGGATCAGATGTCTCAGTGTTGTCTACCATTTTAGGTCATTTGGAGCAAATAGGTGGATAGTCTATTGATTCTATTACTTTCCACCCAAGCTTCCTATAATCTAACTCATCCTTGGGATCATATACTCTAAAGATAATGGTTTTGATATCACTGATCCAAAACTTGAAAATATTTTAAGAACACACAAATAATAATGTTATCTCTAAGAAGAGATGTTTTATTACTCAAAATTATAGATACAACATATGTTTATCTCTGGGAAGAGATGTCTGATTTCCTTTTTTGGCTACATATTCATTTATACATATTTTGAAGGTAGGAGGAGGATGTGGAAGGCCTCCAATTTTGAGGGAGATTAAGTGGTTTGACTTCCATGATTCACAATAATAAAAAATTTAAAGAATTACTATTTTTAGAAACTTACTATTTGTAGACTACACTAATAAAATTTAAATTTGAGGAACTTTAATTTGGTTTTTAAAGGTCAAAACCCACCAAGTAGAGCTTTGTGCCATCTCACAACATTTTCCTCATTCTTATCTTTCCAATGGCTTAAACAGGGATTCAAACGAAGCTATGCTTTAAAAGTATTGGCTCCCAAAAGTTTTACCACTAATCAGGGTAGAACTATCACCTGAATTATTGCTTGAAATGTTGTTAAGATTATTCCTCCCTCCTTGATAAGCAATGGTCTCCATTGCATCAAGATTTATCATCAAGTGTGTTAGTTTTGTTTTTATTTTATTCTCGATGCATACTTCTAATGAACTATGTTTTATGGAGCTATGTAATGCTTGATTATTCACTATTTTTATCTTATCATCAGTCTATAAATGGAAGGCCATGAACTTCTTCAACTTGGTATCTATTTTCTTTTGTTGTGTTTTTTATGTAGTCATGGTTGCAACATTGACCCTTTTGGATTTTTGTAGCTTGACCACCATGAGAATGAATTTCTTGGCACTAATCAAGGAGACAAATGTAGAAGGTGGTACCTTTGGTACCTTATAACACCATGTTCCAAGAGTAAGGGTGATCCTCTGAGTTCTTGATTCATATATGCATTGTTGATCATACATGAATGGCTAACCAAAGAGTATATCACAAACATCTAGATTTAACATGTCACATAAGACCTCATCTTGGAAAGATTTTATTGCATATGAGAGAAGACATCAGTGGGTGACACGGAGGTTTCTCCCTAGACTCAACTATCCAGTATTATATGGCTTTGGGTGAGGCTTCATAGACAAATTTAATCTTTTCACAACATTAATAGAGATTAAATTCTTTTAACTCCCCTATCAATAATGAAATGTAGAGGCTTATCTTTCACCCATAACTTATAGTCAAACAACATTTTCTTATCATCTAACCTCTTCTCATGGGTCTATAATGAAGCAACAATGGCATCAATCTCAACATCTATAATCTCTTCTTCATCTTCTTTGACTATAGGGTGTGTATGAGGTAGAGTAGTAGATGTTGAGGATTATGACTCAAAAATCAAGGACTTAATGACTCGACATTATTCTTTGGAGTGAGTTCCACATTTGTGGTAATCACACCATTTCTCAATCTTCCCTTCGTTTTTCTTCCAATTTTGGCCTCATATTTGACCTTCTTTGTCACTTTTCCATTTTGAAGGTTGAATCTTTGTATTCACTCTTCCATGCTTCTGCTCAATCTTCACTATGAACTTGTATACCTCACCAAGGGTTTCTAAATTAAAGATTTTCATTTCCCCTCATATATACCATTATATTCTACCATGATATTTGATAACCTTATGTTTCTCACTTTCCTAGATGCACAATCATATGCTCCAATGGGGTAGTATTCTTCCTTTACAGTTTTTATGAAATCATCTTAGGTAGGTTCTGCCTCAAGGCCAATATCATCTATACCAAATCTCTTCTTGTATACTTCCCACCAATTTTTGACAAGTAATAATGATTTCAAAAGAGTAAAAGTGATCTTCTCTTTATTGATGAATTTATTTATAGAAAAATAGGATGATGATTGATCCAACCAATTTTATACTACATCAGCATTGATTTTTCCTTCAAATGTAGGGATATCAAAATTCACCTAAACCTTGAAGGGTGTTAGGGTACTAAAAAGATGTGGGGTTGTTGATGAGGAGCCAAAATTTCCCATTGATATTTATTAGAGAATTTATAAGAATTGTTGTAGCATCTACACTTGTTCCTACTATAGGGCTTCATTCACCATTTCCTTGAAAGTATCATATGTTTCAGTGTTGTCCATCATTTGAGGTCATTTGGAGTGAATAGGTAGATAGTCTATTGGTTTTATTATTTCTTACTCAAGATTTCAGTAATTTGATCTCATCCTTAGGATCATACAATCTAAAGATAAACTGCTCTGATACCACTGATCCAAAACTCAAAAGTCTTGGTTGAATAATATTTCAAGAACACACAAATAATAATGGTATCTCTAAAAAGAGATTGTTTTATTACTCAAAATTATAAATACAACATATACTTATCTCTAGGAAGAGATGTTTGATTTATTTTTTGGGTTATATCTTCATTTATACATATTTTTAAGGTAGGAGGAAGATTTTAAAATTCACCAATATCACGGTAAATTTAGTGGTTTGACTTCTATGATTTACAACAATACAAAATTTGAGGAATTGCTATTTTTAGAAACTTACTATTTTTAGATTGTACTACTAAAATTTAAATTTGGGGAACTTCTATTTGGTTTTTAAAAGTCAAAACACACTAAATAGAGGTATATATCATCTCATAGTATTATCCTTATTCTTAGGTTTCCAACGATTCAAACAAGGAAATAAATGGAGCTATGTGCAAAAGTTATGGCTCCTAAAAGTTCTACCACCAATTAGGGTAGAACCATCACTTGAATTTTTCCCTAAAATTTTGCTAAAATCATTCTTCCCTCCTTGAGAAGTAATAGTCCCCATTTCATCAAGATTTGTCATCAAGTGTGGCAGTTGTGTTTTAATTTGATTCTCAATGCATACTTGGAATGGATTGTGTTTTGTGGAGCTGTACAGGGCTTGAATATTCACCATTTCTATTTGACCATCATTTTGTAGATATAAGGCCATGAACTTCTTTAGCTTGCTATCTATTTGCTTCTTTTTTTGTGTTGTTTACATAGTTAGAGCTGCAATATTAACCCTTTTAGATTTTTATGGCTTGACAACTATGAGAATGAAATTCCTGGCATTAATTAAGGAGATAGATGTAGAAGGTGATATCTGTGGTACCTTGTAGCATCATATTCCAAGAGTGAGGTGATCCTTCAAGTTATTGATTCATAAATGCCATATCAATCATATATTAATGACTAACTAAAGAGTATATCACAAATATATAAATTGACCACATCACATAAGACCTCATTTTTGAAAGGTTTTATTGTATATGAGAGAAGACATTGGTGGTGACACAAAGGTTTCTCCCTAGACTCAGCCATCTAATACTGTATGGATTTGGGTGAGGCTTCATGGACAAATTTAGGCTTTTCACAATATTAGTAGAGATTAAATTCTTTTGACTCCCACTATCAAGAATGAAATGTAGAGGCTTACCTTTCACCCATAACATAGAGTGAAACAACCTTTCCTCATTATCTAACCTCTTCTCATGGGTTTGTGATGAAGCAACGATGGCATTAGGCTCATCATCTACAATCTCTTCTTCATCCTCTTCAACTATAAGGTGTGTATGAGGCAGAACAGTAGATGTTGAGGATTGTGACTTAGAAAGTAGGGACTTGATGGCTTAACATTCTTCTTTGGAATGAGTTACAAATTTGTGAAAATCACACTATTTCTCCATCTTCTTTTCCTTTTTCTTATAATTTTAGCCTTGTGTTTGGCCTTCTTTGTCACTTTTCTATTTTGAAGGTTGACTCTTTGTATTCATTCTTCCATGCTTCTATTCAATATTCACCATGAACTTGTATGCCTCACCAAGGGTTTCTAAATTTAAGAGTTCAATTTCCCCTCATATATACCATTGTAGTCCACCGAGATATTTGAAAACCTTATGTTTCTCACTTTTCTAGATGCTCAATCTCACAGATAGAGAATTAAAAAAAGTTAGTGTAATCTTAAATAGACTGTTCCTCACCTCGGTGAAGTTGTTGCCACTCTATATACAAATCATCATATGCTCCAATGGGGTAGCATTCTTCTTTTATAGCTTTTATAAAATTTTCCCAGGTAGGTTTAACCTCAAGGAAAATATCATCCATACTAAATCACTTTTTCCACACTTCCCACCAATTTTTGATAGGCAATGATGCCTTCAAAAGAGCAAAAATGATCTTCTTTTTATCGGTGAATTTATTTACAAAAAATAGTATGATAATTGATCCAACCAATTTTATACTATATCAGCATTGATTTTTTATTCAAATTTAGGGATATCAAAATTCACCTAAACCTTGAAAGGAGTTGGGGCATTGAAAAGATGTGCAGTTGTTGATGAGGAGCTAGAATTTCCAATTGAGATTTGTTAGAGAATTTGGGTGAATTGTTGTAGCATTTTTGCTTGCTACTATTTGAGGGCTTCATTCACCATTTCTTTAAAAGGATTGGATGTCTCAGTGTTTTCTACCATTTGAGGTCATTTGGAGTGAATAGGTGGATAATTTGTTGGTTCTAATATTTTCCACCCAAGTTTCCTTAATCTAACCTCATCCTCAGGATCATACACTCTAAATACAAACCACTATGATATCACTAATCCAAAACTCAAAAGTCTTGGTTGATGAATATTTCTAGAACACATAAATAATAATGCTATCTTTGAAAAGAGATATTTTATTACTCAATATTATAGATAAAACATATGCTTATCTCTGAGAAGAGATGTCTGATTTTATTTTTGGGTTACATCTTCATTTATATACATTTTGAAGGTATGAGGATGATGTGTAATGTCACCAATCTCAAGGGAGATTAAGTGGTTTGACTTTCATGATTCACAACAATACAAAATTTAAGGAATTACTATTTTTAAAACTTACTATTTTTAGAATGTACTACTAAAATTAATTTTTTTAGAAATTGTATTTGGTTTTTGAGGGTCAAAACCCACTGAGTAGAGATTCATGCCAACTCATGGCATTCCCATAATTTTTAACTTTTCAACGATTCAAACGGGGACTCAAACAAAACTATGGTGTAAAATTTATGGATCCTAGAAGTTCTGCCACCAATTGGGGTAGAACCATCACCTGAATTATCACCTAAAATATTACTTGAGTCATTATTCCCTCCTTTAGAAGTAATGGTCCCAATTACATCAATATTCATCATTGAGTGTGGTAGTTATGTTTTGATTTGATTCCTGATTCATACTTGGAATGGACTATGCTTTATGGAGTTGTGCTTTATGGAGCTATGTAGAGCTTGATTGTTCATCATTTTTGTCTAGCTATCAGTCTATGGATGAAAGGCCATGAAATTATTTATCTTGGTATATATTTGATTCTCTTTTTGTTTTTTGTGTAGTCAAGGCTACAACATCAACTCTTTTGGATTTCTATGGCTTAACCACCATGAGAATAAATTTTTTGGCACTTATCAGGGAGACAGATATAGAAGGTGGTACCTCTAGTACCCTATAGCACTATATTCCAAGAGTGAGGGTGATCCTTCAAGCTCTTGATTCATAGATTTCATGTTGATCATATATGAATGGCTGACCAAAGAGTAAATTATAAACATCCAGATTGACCACATCATATAAGACCTCATCTTAAAAAGGTTTTATTGCATATGAGAGAAGACATTGGTGGGTGACATAGACATTTCTCTCTAGACTCAACCATCCAATATTGTATATATTTGGGTGAGGCTTCATGGACAAATTTAAGATTTTCACAACATTATCAGAGATTAAATTCTTTTGACTCCCACTATCAAAAATGAAATGTAGAGGCTTACCTTTCACCCATAACTTAGAGTGAAACAACCTCTCCTTGTCATCTGGCCTCTCCTCTTAGGTCTATGATGAAGAAATGATGGCATCACATTCAACATCTACAATCTCTTCTTCATCCTCTTTGACTTTAGGGTGTGTATGAGGTAGAGTAGTAGATTTTGAAAATTGTGACTCAAAAAGCAAGGTATTGATGGTTCGACATTCTTATTTGGGTGAGTTCAAGATTTGTGGTAATTGCACTATTTTCCAGTCTTTCCTTCCTTTTTCTTACAATTTTGGCCTCATTTTTTACCTTCTTTATCACTTTTCCATTTTTAAGGCTAACTTTTCATATTCATTATTCTATGCTTCTTCTCAATCTTCATCATGAACTTGTATACCTCACCAAGGGTTTCCAAATTGAAGAGTTATATTTCCCCCCATATATACCATTCTAGTCCACCATGATATTTAAAAACTTTATGTTTCTCACTTTCTTGTATGCCTAATTTTGTATATAGAGAATTAAAAATGTTAGTGTAATCTTGAACAGATTGTTCCTTACCTTGATGAATTTTTTTCCACTCTATATATAGATCATCATATGATTTAATGGGGTAGTATTCTTCCTTTATAGCTTCTATGAAATCATCCCAAGTAGGTTCCACCTCAAGGCCAATATCATCTATACTGAATGTCTTTTTGTATACTTCCTATAATTTTTGATAGGCAATGATGCTTTCAAAAGAGCAAAAGTGATCTTCTCTTTATAGGTGAATTTATTTACAAAAAAATAAGATGACAATTAATCCAACCAATTTTCTATTACATCAGCATTGATTTTACTTTCAAATGTAGGGATATCAAAATTCACCTGAACCTTGAAGGGTGTTGGGGTACTAAAAATATGTGGGGTTGTCAATGAGTAATAAGAATTTTCCATTGAGATTTGTTAGAGAATTTGGAAAAAATATTGGAGCATCTATGTTTGCTACTAATGGAGGGATTCATTCACAATTTCTTTGAAAAGATCAAATGTCTCAGTGTTGTCCACCATTTGAGGTCATTTGATGAATAGGTGGATAGTCTACTAGTTTTATTATTTTCCACCCAACCTTCTTGTAGTCTGACCTTGTCCTCAAGATCATATACTCTTAAGACAAGCTGATCTGATACCACTAATTGAAAACTTGAAAGTCTCGGTTGAAGAATATTTAAATAACACACAAATAATAATTCTATCTTTGAGAAGAGATGTTTTATTACTCAAAATTATAGATACAATATATACTTATCTCTAAGAAGAGATGTCTAATTTCTTTTTTGGGTTACATTTTCATTTATACACATTTTGAAGGTAGGAGGATGTGGAAGGTCACCAATATTGAGGGAGATCAAGTGGATCAACTTCCATGATTCACAACAATACAAAATTGAGGAATTACTATTTTTAGAAACTTAGTATTTTTAGATTGCACTACTAAAATTAAAATTTAGGGAACTTCCATTTGGTTTTCAAAGGTCAAAAACCACTAAGTAGATCTTCATACCATCTCACAACATTCCCCTCATTCTTATCTTTCCAACGGTTCAAATGGAGAGTTAAACAGAGTTATGGTGCAAAAGTTATGGCTCTCAAAAGTTCTACCACCAATTGGGGTAGAACCATCACCTAAAATATTTTTTGGATCATTCCTCCCTCCTTGAGAAGTAAATATCCCCATTGCATCAATATTTTTCATCAAGTGTGGTAGTTGTATTTTGATTTGATTCCTAATACGTACTTGGAATAGATTGCACTTTGTGGAGCTGTACATGGTTTGATTATTCACTATTTTTGTTTGACCATCAGTCTATGGATGGAAGGCCATGATCTTCTTCACCTTGGTTTCTTTTTTCTTTTTTTGTTGTGTTGTTTGTGTATTCAGGGCTGCAACATTGACCCTTTTGGATTTCTATGGCTTGACCACCATGAGAATGAATTTTTTGGCACTAATCAGAGAGATAGATGTAGAAGGTGGTACATTTGGTACCCTATAGCATTATGTTCTAATAATGAGGGTGATCCTTTAAGTTAATGCTTCATAGATGCTATGTTGATCATACATGAATGGCTAACCAAAGAGTACATCACAAACATTTAGATTGACCACATCATATAAAACGTCATCTTGAAAAGGTTTTATTGTATATATGGGAAGACATTGGTGGGTGACATAGAGGTTTCTCCCTGGACTCAACCATCCAATAATATATGAATTTAGGTGAGGGTTCATAAACAAATTTAGCATTTTCACAACATTCATAGAAATTTAATTCTTTTGACTCCCACTATCAAGAATGAAATGCAGAGGCTTACCTTTCACCCATAACTTAGAGTGAAATAACCTTTCCTTCTCATCTAGCCTCTCCTCATAGGTCTATGATGAAGCAATGATGGCATCAAGCTTAACATCTATAATCTCTTCTTCATCCTCTTTGACTACAAGGTGTGTATGAGGTAGAGCAGTAGATATTAAAGATTGTCACTCAAAAATTAGGGACTTGATGGCTCAACATTCTTCTTTGGAGTGAGTTATAGATTTGTGGTAATCACATCATTTCCTAGTCTTTCCTTCCTTTTTCTTCCAATTTTGGCCTCATGTTTGACCTTCTTTGTCACTTTTCTATTTTGAAGGATGACTCTTTGTATTCATTCTTTCATGCTTCTAATCAATCTTCACCATGAACTTGTATGCCTCACCAAGGGTTTCTAAATTAAAGAGTTATAATTCCCCCTATATATACCATTATAGTCTACCATGATATTTGATAACCTTTAGTTTTCACTTTCTTTGATACCCAATCTCATAGATAGAGAATGAAAAATGTCAGTGTAATCTTGAACAAATTATTCTTTACCTTTGAAAATTTGTTTCCACTCTATATACAGATCATCATATATGCTCTAATGGGGTAGTATTCTTCCTTTATAGCTTCTATGAAATCATCCCAGGTAGGTTTCATCTCAAGGCTAATATCATATGTACTGAATCTCTTTTTGTACACTTTTCACCAATTTTTGATAGGCAATGATGCTTTCAAAAGAGAAAATGTGATCTTCTCTTTATTTATGAATTTATTTATAGAAAAATAGGATGAAAATTGATCCAAAAAAAAATTTACTACATCAACATTGATTTTTCCTTCAAATGTAGGGATATCAAAATTCAATTGAATCTTGAAGGGTGTTGGGGCACCAAAAAGATGTAGATTTGCTGATAAGGAGCCAAAATTTCCCATCAATATTTATTGGATAATTTAGGTGAATTATTGTATCATCTATGCTTACTAATACTAGAGGGTTTTAT
Organism: Torreya grandis; assembly: GCA_037957365.1. NCBI lineage: Eukaryota > Viridiplantae > Streptophyta > Pinopsida > Cupressales > Taxaceae > Torreya > Torreya grandis. Next base: position 786,016 of record JARHVA010002402.1, read on the forward strand.
TCACCATTTCCTTGAAAGGATCGAATGTCTTGGTGTTGTTTTCCATTTGAGGTCATTTAGAGCAAATAGGTGGATAGTTTTGGGATTCTATTATTTTCCACCCAAGATTATTATAATCTAACCTTGTCCTTGGTATTATACACTCTAAATAAAAATCACTCTGATACCACTAATCCAAAAATCAAAAGTCTTAGTTGAATAATATTTCAATAACATACAAATAATAATGTTATCTCTAAGAAGAAATGTTTTATTACTTAGAATTATAGATACAGCATATGCTTATCTCTAGGAAGAGATGTATAATTTCATTTTTGGGTTACATCTTAATTTATACACATTTTTAAGGTAGGAGGAGTATATGTAAGGTCACCAATCCTAAGGGAGATTAAGTGGTTTGACTTCCATGATTCACAACAATACAAAATTCAAGGAATTACTATTTTTAGACTGCACTACTAAAATTAAAATTTGGGATACTTCCATTTATTTTTTGAGTAAAAAAACTTAATGATAAAATATTCATTCCATCTCATGGTATTCCCCTCATTCTTATCTTTCCAATGGTTCAAACGGGGATTCAAACAGAGCTATGGTGCAAAAGTTATACCTCCCAAATGTTCTACCACCAATTGAGGTAGAACTATCACCTGAATTATCACCTAAAATGTTGCTCAGATCATTCCTCCCTCATTTATAATCAATGGTCCCCATTGTATCAAGATTTTTCATTGAGTGTGGCATTTGTGTTTTAATTTGATTCTTGATGCATACTTAGAATGGACTTTGCTTTGTGGAGTTATGCTTTATGGAGCTATGTAGAGCCCGATTGTTCACCATTTATATCTAATCGTTAGTCTATGGATAGAATGCCATGAAATTATTTAGCTTGGTATCTATTTATTTATATTTTTATTTTTTTTTGTATTCAAGGCTATAACATTGACCCTTTTATATTTCTATGGCTTGACCACCATGAGAATGAATTTCTTGGCACTAATTAGGGAGATAGGTGTAAAAGGTGGTACCTATAGTACCCTATAGAATCATGTTCCAAGAGTGAGGTTGATCCTTCATGGTCTTGATTTATAAATTTCATGTTGATCATACATGAATGGCTAACCAAAGAGTACATCACAAACAACTAGATTGACCACATCACATAAGACTTCATCTTGGAAAGGTTTTATTGTATATGAGAGAAGACATTAGTGGGTGACATATAGGTTTCTCCCTAGAATCAACCATCAATATTGTATGGCTTTGGGTGATGCTTCATAGACAAATTTAGGCTTTTCACAACATTAGGAGAGATTATATTCTTTTGATTCCCACTATCAAGAATGAAATGTAGAGGCTTATTTTTCACCCATAACACAAAGTGAAACAACCTTTCCTTGTTGTCTATCCACTCCTCATAGATTTTTGATTAAGTATAATGGCATCAGGCTCAGCATCTAAAATCTCTTCTTCATCCTCTTAAACTATAGGATGTTGAGGATTGTGACTCAGAAAGCAAGGACTTGATGGCTCAACATTCTTATTTGGAGTGAGTTCTAAATTTTTGGTAATCACACCATTTCCTAATCTTCTCTTCTTTTTGGTTTCAATTTTAGCCTCATGTTTGACTTTTTTTATCACTTTTTTATTTTGAAGGCTAACTCTTCATATTCATTCTTCCATGCTTTTGTTCAACCTTCGCTGTGAACCTGTACACCTTACCAAGGGTTTCTAAATTAAAGAGTTCTATTTCCCCCATATATACCATTTTAGTCCACCATGATATTTGATAACCTTATGTTTCTCACTTTTCTGGATGCCCAATCTCATAGATAGAGAATAAAAAATGTTAGTGTAATCTTGAACAAATTATTCCTTACCTTGGCAAAGTTGTTGCCACTCTATATACATATCATCATATGCTCCAATGGGGTGGTATTCTTCTTTTATAGCTTCTATGAAATCATCCCAAGTAGGTTCTACCTCAAGTCCAATATCATCCATACTAAATCTCTTTTTGTACACTTTCCACCAATTTTTGACAGGCAATGATGCTTTCAAAAGAGCAAAAGTTATCTTCTCTTTATCGATGAATTTATTTATAAAAAAAAAGATGACAATTGATCCAACCAATTTTTTACTGCATCAATATTAATTTTTCTTACAAATATACGGATATCAAAATTCACCTAAACTTTAAAGGGTGTTGGGGCACTTAAATGATGTGGGGTTTTTGATGAAGAGCCAAAATTTCCCATCAAGATTTGTTAGAGAATTTGGTTGAATTTTTGTAGCATCTAAACTTGCTACTACTAGAGGGCTTCATTCACAATTTCCTTGAAAGGATCATATGTCTCGATGTTGTCCACTATTTAAGGTCATTTGGAGGGAACATGTGGATAGTCTATTGGTTCTATTATTTTCCACCTAAGCTTCCTATAATCTGACCTCATCCTCAGGATCATACACTCTAAAGATAAACTGCTCTAATACCACTGATCTAAAACTTGAAAGTCTTGAAGAAGAGATGATATCTCTGAGAAGAGATGTTTTATTACTCAAAATTATAGATACAACATATGCTTATCTCTGAGAAAAGATGTCTAATTTACTTTTTGGGTTACATATTCATTTATACACATTTTTAAGGTAGGAGGAGGATGTGGAAGGTCACGAATCTCAAGGGAGATTAAGTGGTTTGACTTTCATGATTCACAACAATACAAAATTTGAGGAATTACTATTTTTAAAAACTCATTATTTTTAGACTGCACTACTAAAATTAAAATTTTGGGTACTTCTATTTTGTTTTTAAGGTTCAAAACCCACTGAGTAGATATTTTTTTCATCTCAAAGCATTCCCCTCATTCTTATCTTTCTAACGGTTCAAATAGGGAATCAACCATAGATATGGTGAAAAAGTTATGGCTCCAAGAAGTTCTACCACCAATTGGGGTAGAACCATCACCTGAATTATCACCTAAAATTTTTCTCAAATCACATAAGGCTTATATTGATCATGGTATGGATAATATGGGTCATGAGGAAGGTAAAATTCATGCCCTTGATAATAAGGATCATGATAAAATTGATAAGGCTCATCATAGCTTTGATAGAACTCTTAGTAAGGCTGATTAGGATCATATGGATCATGAGGATCATTTTGGAACTATAGATAACATGGTGAATGATAGGGGTATCCACCATAGTTGTTCATATCATCCTTAAATGAAAAAACTAATTAAAAACTTCATTGAGACATACTTGGGTTGCTTACAACTAGAATCTTTGATTCAGATTCACCATTGGTGCTAACTTGATTGCTTTCAAAAGCTAATTAGATGAAAGACACACCAACAATATTTCCACTATCTTGGATATTATTCCCATTGGGCATGCCAAAAATATTGTAGACCTATATTGTACCCTATCTTTGAAAAGGATTGTTTAGGTCCTCTACTCAAATCTAGTCCAACAGGGGAATGACCCTAGCTAATGGTTTACTTAATCTTGGGTTAGACCTCTAGGTTTTTTAACAAGGCTAGCTACTCTGATGTATCACTTTTCCCATTTCCACTAAAACCTACTAATTATTGGGGTGAAAATGGAGATAAAAATAACTAGAAGGGAAACCTAAGCTAATGTTAGTGATGCACCTAAATTGATTACTCATCCACTCTATTTGAACTTATAAAAACACTAATAGTACAAGTAAAGGATTGATTATATGACTCCAAATATTTTCTATAAATCAATATTTCATGAAAAGGTTCACCAAGTGATCAAAATTTGAGGGAAGTGATAGATTGACCTGATTTAAGGCATTAACCAGTCAATATATCCACTTAATAGCTTCAATCAAATGATATTAAACACTAAACATGACATGCATAGAAAGATAAAATAATAGCTAGGTGAGATTAGGACTTAACAAGGGAGAAATTTTTACCAAATATGCAAATCAAACCAACATTAACACACTATTAAACTATAATGAAATCTGAAATAGTCATCTATTCATCTCAAGAGGTTACAAATCTTAATCTTGGTAGAGTCTAGTCATACCCAAGAGAGGAATCAGTTTTAAGGCTTAGAAGTCTATATTTACAGTAGAATGGGATGAGAGATATGGGAGAAGTAACATGTCATCCATTATCAATAAAAGATTTGACACCTTTTTATCAATCTTCCTTCATCTTTTTATAAATCAACACTAGTTCTTTATTGAAAAGTTAACCTTTTATTTATCCCAATAGACCACGAATCTCCTCATTGGTTAAGCAACATGCTAGAGGACAAGAGTTTGCTAAAGGTGATGAGTCATTATTTTAATATTAATTAAAACCCTTAGACACCCTAAAAATATATTAATGCTCCAACTTCTTTCTCTAACCACCAGATCTCCATCTTGGGACTTTATGCAATCTCCCACTTGCCCTTTTTTACAAAAACAAAATCTTCATATCTTTGATCTTGATGGAGTCATCTCCATGTTTACTTTTTAATAATTATAGGTACTTGATTATCAAAAAAATACCATGTAGAAGGATGAGACATTTTACCATAATCACACTTATCTACTCTTACTTTGGAATCTAAACCTAGATCTACTATAGATGAAAACTAATCCTAATTATTATTTTTTCTATAGTCTTAATGTCGATCAAATGAAGCTCACTAGGTGTTTGATATTTATTTGACAAAATTTTCCACCTTTTTGTCTATATTAGGTCTAAAATACCTATTATTTCTCTATGGATATCTAATGGTGATGTCTAATCCCTAAAATATCCATTCTAGTTCAACTTAGATCATCTTCGAACTCATATCTTATGCAATTTCTTGCTTGGGTCAAAAAAAAAATTGACCTCCATCAAAAGTCTCCTATACTCACCTTTTTTCATTGTCTATCAACTTATTGATTTGTGACTATCAAATTTAGACACCTTGTGACCTCGCATTTGATCTAAGATCTATTGACTTATTAACCTTTCTCACATTATTGATCTTTCTCTATATGAATTAATGCAAGCCATAGATCTTCTTATGGTTTAATTCACTTAAGATACTTATCACCCACATATTTTTTCTTAGGATCCACTAACCTTTTCACCCACTTCTCACCATTATATTTACTTTATATTATTTAATGCACTTCGTTGGTCTACTTGGACCCACTAACTCAAGCTTCATCTACATGTTGGATCTATATTTTACCCCCAAGATTACACCACTTATCACTTGCACATTCTCCCTAGAGATCCTTTGAAATATATGACACCCAATAGTTATTTCTCAAGGTTTTAACTTGACATCCCCATGCACATCTCTACTCTACTTTTTTAGCTTTGAATGCTTATATCTTGAGATAGAAAAGACATTAAGATATGGAAATTATAGAGGATGATCTAGGAATGAAATACATCATGTCTATGTAATATTTTTTCTTGAGAGTCTTTACAATTTAATGTATTAAATAAAAAACCAACTTTCTCTATTCATTTATACATGATGTTTGATAATGACCTGGTTCTTCTAGTCTTGATCAAGTCATGTCTTGATCATCCATGGGTTAGGAGCTCTGCTAAGATTTTATATCTAGGTAGAAGCTTGATATGTGGGATAAAATTTTCCAAGATCTTTGGTGACTTGTAGGGAAGCATTCCTACTATGCTTGATAACCTAAACTATTTATCTTGTCTAGTCCATTAGGCATGGAGTCTCTACTCCAGTTCAACATATTGATCTAAAGCTAAAACTGGTTGCCAACCCTTGGATAAATATTTTTGAAATAAATAAGGACCAAAAGGAAAAACAAATAATGTTTCCAAGGTACTTATTGAATGGAAACACAAAATAGAAGGGAAACTAACCTAAACAAAACAAGGACCACTAACCTAAAGAAGTAGGGAAAATAAGACAAAAGGTAAGTAGATTACTACTTATGCTAATCATTTATTGAAATAAAGTAGACCTAAAACAACTAACATATAGTGACAATCTTACCTCTAGGGTCAAATCAAAATCTATTTGGTGCACCTTGGATCTTCAAAACATGCTTTCCTTTTCTTGATAGCTTTCTTCTGTAACTAAGAGTAATTAGATGCTCGTGTCATCCTTGGGAAGTAATCAATTTTTCTACTACTAATTTTAGGTGCATGAATTGTATACATGAGTCTCAGACCCAATCATACTCCTGAATTTATGGACTTTGTAATAACAACTTCAATTCTTCTTCATTCATGAACTGTTGATCATGAACATATAGACCAAATTGACCTATCTCCTTTGACATATCTACAAGGATAACTTTTAATGGAGATAGATATGATATTATGACTTCTTAGGGATATTTAAGCTCATTCTCAGCTTCCAAAAGTATAGAGATGTCTAAAGTTGAAGATAAGATCTGATAACCATGTTTGAAAAGTTCAAACATGTCATCTCATGAGAGGACAATGTTTATTTCTTAAAGAAAACACTTTCCTCAACCTACAATGAACCACATTCAAGTAAAGAATAACCTGAATGAAAGATATCAAACAAATATAAATATTTATTCTCATGAAGTTTCAATTCAATTGGAACTTCTTCAAACTGAATGTTAGAATAAAGTATATCAATTTCTTAACCACAGTCATGAGGATGCAAGTCTTCTTTTTATATCTTAGATTGGTCAATCAAAATTTCTTCATCTTTAACATCAAGTTGATGACTGAGCATGCTATCAAAATTAGCTTGTTCTTCACCTTATTTTGTTGATTGGTGCTTGTGTTTTACTACTTCTATAAGCTCTTGTACTTCATGATTAATGGTAGCTCTTGAGTTATCAAATAAATCATGGGAAACACCTTCAACTTATATAATTGGAGTGTCTTCTTCTTGAACATCAGCAACATCCTCTATATGTACTTGTTATTGCACTTTCATCTTAGCCTCTACTTAAGATTTGTCTTCTACTTATTCCATGTTTGCATCATTATGGAAGATTTAAACATGTTTCTCCTTGCCAAGAGGTGTCCCAATCATGATTTATTCTTCCTAGTCACTTAAGTCACCTTCATTTTTTGTTTCCATAGTTGTATCTTCTTTATTTGTCTCACAAAAGAGAGGTTCTTTCTTAAAGAGTGGAAAAGTCAACCCTTTAAAATATTTAGTAATATGAGAAAGGTCCAAATAAGTTACCATAGATACCTAATTTTTCTCATGAAGTTGATCCTCTTGGATCACCTTCACCTCTTTTCTCGGTTGCATTATTTCTTGAATGGCTTTCCATAAAGGAAAGGCTCTAGTATTTTAAGGGGAAAGGAGTGGAGGTTGAATGATCATTGGCTTGCTCTTGACTTTAGCATCTTAGCTTATACTTGAATGTTCTTCTTTCTTGATTTTTGAATATGATTCCAAGTCATAACCTTAGGTTTATAAACCTCTGCTTCTACATTTATTTTTCTTATGGGTGAGAAAAAAGGAGCTTGTCATTGCATTACTTTTATGGCTACTATTGAATGCTAGAGATAATGATTTACAAATTCAATTTGCTTGGCTAAATTAGCCTCAAAATCATGGACCAACTAGTTAGATATCTCACCCTACAAAACTAAAGATGAAGTATATTATATGTTCTACTGAGAAACATGGAGATTAATCTCTTCAAAACATGCTTATTCAACCTTTCGAGGCCCCTCTTGGATAGACATCCATGTAGGAAAGTTAGGCAAGGTCTGAATGGAATATTAAGGGCTATGGTAGACATTAGTTTGGCATTCATAAATGGAAAAGGGAAGCTCTATGGAAACATGATGATGACTATGATGACCCTAGGGTTCCTCATAAACTACTAGCCTTTCTGCAGTGTTTATTATTAGATCACTTATGTCTATAATATTAGCACTAAAATTTGAGTGGCATTTGCTCATAAAGGATGTACCTTCCTTTTTATCCTGGTGTAATTAGCTCTCATGCTCTAAATTTCATGCTTCAAGATCTCCTCTCTATGGATTTTCTTAGTTTCTATCTTATCATATCTTTATCATGGCCAAAGAGAGTTTTCTTGAAACTTGAGATGGATTGATTTGGGGCTTGATAGGTCTAATTAGGAAGACTACAAGATTCATGAGGATTATCATATGATTGGTATGGGTCACCATACTATTGGTGAAGCTATTTACATGATTGGTGATGCTCACTATAAGGTTGATGGAGATTGTGGTAAGTATGATATGGGTCATGAGGAAGGTAAGAGACATTCCCTTGATAATAAGGATCTTGAGAAACTTGATAAGGCTCACCATAACTTTGATATAAATTTTTTTAAGGTTGATTAGGCTCATATAGATCATGTTGGAACTATTAATAAGGATTTTAATGATAAGGGTATCCACCATATTTGTTCATATCATCCTTAGATGCAAAAACTGATTAAAAACTTCAATGAGACATACCTAGGGTGCTTACAACTAAAAGATTTGACTTAGAGTCACCATTAGTGCTAACTTGTTAGCTTCTAAAAGCTGATTAGAGGAAAGACACACCAACAATCTTTCCACTCTTTTGCATCTTAACCTATCAGACATGCCAGAATTATTTTAGACCTATATTGCACCCTAGCTAAGTAAAGGATTGTTAAGGTACTCTACTCAAATCTAGTCCAACATGGGAATGACCTTAGGCTATGGGTTACCTAATCAGAAGGTCAAACCTCTAGGATTTTTATTGAGGTTAGCTACTATAATGTATTGCTTAGCCCATTTCCACTAAAACCTACTAATTACTAGAGTGAAAAAGGAGATAAATATAATTAAAAGGCAAACCTAAGATAATGTTGGTGATGCACCTAAATTGATCACTCATTCACTCTATTTGAACTTCTAAAAACACTAATAAGACAAGCAAAAGACTAAATCTATGACTCAAAATGTTCGATATGCATCAATATTTCATGTAGAGGTTAACAAAGTGATCAAAACCTAAGGGAAGTGATCGAAAGGGTTGATTCAAGGCACTAACTAGTCAATATATCCACTTGCTAACTCCAATCAAATGACATTAAACCCTAAACATGACCTGAATATTAAGATAAAATAGTACCTAGGTGAGATTAAGACTTGACAAGGGAGAGATTTCTACCACATATACAAATCAAATTGACACTAACACACTACCATAACAATGAAATTTGAAATAGCCATCTATTCATCTTAAGAGGTTACAAAGATCAATCTTGGCAGAGTCTAGTCATGCCAAAGAGAGGGATCATTTTCAAGGCTTAGAAGCCTATATTTATATTATAATGTGATGAGAGATAGGGGAGAAAGAACACATCATCTATCATGAATAAAATATCTACCACATTTTTATGAATGGTCCTTAATTTTTTTTTCAAATTAGCACCAATGCTCTACTAACAAGTTAACTTTTTATTTGTCCCAATAGTCCCCAAATCTCCTCATTGGTTGAGAAACACTATAGAGGATAATAGTTTGATGAAGTTGATGAGTTTTTATTTTACTATGGATTAAAACCCTCAAATACCCTATAAATATATTAATTTTCCAACTGCTTTCTCTAACCACCAAATCTCCATCTTGGGATTTTACACAATCTCCCACTTGCCCTACTTGTAAAGACCAAATATTCATGTCTTTGATCATGATGGAGCCATATCCATGTCTGATTTTGAGTGGCGATAGGTACCTAATTATCAAAAATAAGGCCATCGAGAAGGATGAGACATTTTTCCATAATCATAAATATATACCCTTACTTTAGAATCTAAACCCAGGTGTACTATAAATGAAAACCAATCCCAATTATTGGTTTTCCTATAGTCTTAATGTTGATGAAAATAAGCTCACTAAGTTTTTTTTTAATAATAATTTCCACCCTTTTATCTTTATTAATTCTAAAATATTTATTCTACCTTCATGAAGCTCTAATGGTGATGCTCTATCCATGAAATATCTTTTCTAGTTTAACCTAGATCATCTTCAAACTTAGCTTTTATGCATTTGATTGCCTAGGTTGAAAATAACTTCATCAACCTCCAAAAAAAGTTTCATGTACTCACCTTTTCTCATTTTACATTTACCTATTGATTTTAGACTATCAAATTTAGACACTTGGAGGCCTTGCACTTGATCTAAGATCTATTGACTTATTGACCTTGCTCACACCATTTATATTTCTTTGTACAAATGAACCTAATCCATAGATATTCTACTAGTTTAATGTTCTTAAAACTCTTGTCACTTGAACATTTACTCTTAAGATTCATTAACATTTTTACCTAATTATTGACATCATATCTACTTTGTATGAGTGAACATGCTTCATTGATATGCCTCCCACTAGCTTGAGATTTATCAATACCATGTTGGATCTATATTTTACCCCAAATATTGCTCAACTTATCATTTGCACATTCACCCTAGAGATCCTTTGAAATATTTTATACCCAATGTTTATTTAATAAGGCTTTCACTTGGCATCCCTATGTATTTATCCACTCTGCTTGTTCAACTTTGAATGATTGTATATTGAGATAGAAAAGACATCAATAGATGGAATTTATAGAGGATGATCTAGGCATGAAATACATCATGTCCATGAAATATTTTTTCTTGAGAGGCTTTCCAAGTGAATATATTAAATTTAGAACCAAATTTATTTATTAACTTATACATGGCATTTGATGATGGCCTATTTCTCATACGCTTGCTCAAATCATTTCTTGATCATCCATGGGTCAAGAACTCTGCTTAGTTTTTCTATCTAGATAGAAGCTTGGTATGTGGGATAAAATTGGCCAATATCTTTGGTGACTTGTATGAAAGCATGCCTACTATTATTCTTGAGAACCTAAACTAGTTTCCTTGTCAAGTCCATTAGGCATGGAGTCTCTGCTCTGGTTCAACATATTGATCTAAAGCTAAAATTAGCTACCAACTCTTTGATAAATCCTATTAAAACAAACAAGTACCAAAAGGAACAAAACAAAATAGTGTGCCCAAGGCACTTATTGAAGGGAAACACAAAATAGAATGGAAACTAACCTAAATAAATCAAGGAATACTAACCTAAGGAAATAGGGAAAACAAGACAAAAGGGAAGCATACTACCATGTGTGGTAATCAACTTATAAAAACAAAACAAACCTAAAAATCTAACTTGCAATGATAAGCTTCCCTCTAGGGTCAAATAGAAACCTATTTGGTGTACCTTAGAACTTTGAAACATGTTTGCCTTTTCGTGATAGATTTATTTTACACCTAAGATAAATTGGATGCTCATGTCTTCTTGGGGAAGAAATTGGTTCCTCTACATCTAATTTTAGGTGCATGAATTGTAGACATGAGTCCAAGACCCAATCATAGTCCTCCCAAATTTGTGGAATTTTCAATAACAAATTCAATTCTTCTTCATTCATGAACTACTAATCATGAACATATATACTAGCCTTATATGTCTCCTTTGACATATCTACAAGGTTGACCTCTAAGGGAGATAGACATGGTCTTGTGAATTTTTCAATCCATTTGAGCTCATTCTAAGCTTCCAAAATTAGAGAGATTTCTAAAGTTAAAGAGAAAAGTTGATAACCATGTTTTAAAAGTTCAAACATGTCATCCCCTGAGAGGAAAACTACTTCTTGCTTGATGAAATCACTTTCCTTAGCCTGTAGTAGACCACATTCAAGTAAAGAATAATATAAATGAAAGACATCAAACAAATCTAAAGATGTGTTCTCATGAAGCTGAAATTAAATTGAAGCTTTTTCAAATTGAATGCCAAAATAAATAATATCAACTTCTTGACCACAATCATGAGGCTACAAGTCTTCTTTTGATATCTCAAATTGGTCAACCAAAATTACTTCATCGTCAACATCAAGCTAATGACTAATTATGCTCTCAAAGTTAGCCTATTCTTCACCTTCTTATGTTGATTGACACTTGTGTTTTACTAATTCTATAAGCTATTATCCTTAATGATGAATGGTATCTCTTGATTCATCAAACATCTTATGGGAAACACCTTCAACTTGTACAATTGGAGTGTTTTTCTCTTAAACATTACAACCTCGTCTTCATGTATGTATTCTTGCACTTGCATCTTAGCCTCTACCTCAGCTTTCTCTTCCAATTGTTCTATATTTACATCATTATGGAAGATTGAAACATTTTTTTCCTTACTAAGATATGTCACAATCATGATTTATTCTTCTTGGTCACTTAAGTCACCTTCATTTTCTTTTTCCTTAGTTGCATCTTCTTGATTTGCCTCACAAAGGAGAGGCTTTTTCTCAAAGATTGGCACATTAGACCCTTTAAAATATTTATTAAGATGAGAGAGGTCCAAATTATTTACCATAGATACTTGATTTCACTCATGGAGCTACTCTTTTTTTATCACCTTCACCTCCTATCTCAGTTGCATTATTTCTTGAATGGCTTTCCATGAAGGAAAGGCTCAAGGATTTTGAGTGAAAAGGAATGGAGATTGAATGATCATTGGATTTCTCTTGACTTCAACATCTTGGCTTATGATTTAATGTTCTTCCTTCTTTATTTATTGGTGAATCTAGTTCCAAGTCATAATCTTAGGTTTATAAACCTCTACTTCTACACTTGTTTTTTATGGGTGACAAAGAAGGAGTTTATTACTGCGTTGATTTTACATCTACTATTGAATGATAGAGATGTTGATTTGTAAACTTTATTTTCTAGGCTAAATTAGCCTCAAAATCATGGACCAACTAGTTAGAGATATCTCCCTAAAAAAAATTAATATGAAGTCTCTTATATGTTCTAATAAAAAACATGGAGATTAGTCTCTTCAAAATATGCTTGTTTAGCCTTTTGAGGCCTCTCTTAAATAGACTTCTAGGTAGGAAAGTTAGGCAAGGTCTAAACAGACTCATAAAGGTTATGGTAAACATTGGTTTTGAATTTATGAATGGAAAAGGATAGCTCTATGGGAACATGATGACAATTATGATGACCTTGGGGTTCCTCATAAACTACTAGCCTCTCTTCAATGCTTACTATTAGACCACTTATGTCTATAATATCAGCACTAAAATTTGAGTGGTCTTGCCTTATAAAGGATACACCTACCTCTTTATCTTACTACAAATTATATCTCATGATTTTAATTTCATGGTTATAGATCTCTTATCTATATCTTTTATTAGTGTTTATGCTTATCATGTCTTTCTCATTGCCAAAGAGAGTTCTCTTGAAGCTTGAGATGGATTTGTTTGGGTCTTGATAGGTCTGATCAAGAAGACAACATGATTTATGAGGGTTATCATATGATTGGTATGGGTCACCATACTATTGGTAAGGATTTGTACATTGTTGTTTATGTTCACCATAAGGATAATAGAGATCATGATAGGGCTGATATGGGTCATTAGGAAGGCAAGAGTCATGCCATTGATAATAAGGATCATGAGAAACTTGATAAGGCTCATAATATATTTGATAAAACACTTGATAAGGTTGATTAGGATTATATGGATCATGAGGATCATGTTATAACTAATGATAAGGAGGTGAATGATAGGGGTATCCACCATAGTTGTTCATATCATCCTTAGATGCAAAAACTAATTAAAAAATGTTTCATTAATCTGATTTATTTCATATTTTATATCATATATGGACATATATTATTGTATGTTTCATTTTAGGTTTGCATGGATCAATCTCCACAATTAAAGCCCTATCCAAAAGGCAAATTATGTTTACACACTAAGGTACATCTACTTATCTTTTTACTTTAACACTATTTTACTTTCAATACTAGAATAAAAGGGTGCATTTATATACTCTAAAATATATTACTAGACACTTTTCAATGTCAATCCTTACCTATCCTTACATGACTTGTTCATGAACATGTGGCTCTTTCACACCCTTATCTTTCATTTTATTGCCTTATATTGGATTGACCTTACCTATATTATGTTAATCACCTATAATAATGCCCTAGTTTATTTCTAACTTTCTCAATATCATAATTATATTGTCTCATGATCATCATATCATTATTCCTATCTTTTTAAATGCCTTTATTAATACTCAAATGAATTTATATTTTTAAAACCATGAATTTTTGCTAAACTTGTCAATGTGCCAAACTACAATCATTTTAAAAAATTTAAACATTTTCATTGGTCAACTTATGCATTTTGCATGTTGGTGGTGTGGGAAGTTACCCAAAGAGTCATCTATTTATACACATCATGTTTAAACATATATACCTATCTTAAATATATCTATCACTTATCAAGAAGACATCTAGATACATATACACATTGAAAGGGACTACCCTAAATCTCTTAGATTATAAATTAATCATAATTATTAGGCCCTAACAAAGTATGAATCACCTAATCCAAATCAATATTTTCATTGTCAATTGTTAAAATCTAGATCTTTAGTTTCATTCATAAAGGAGCACCATTGCACACACACACTTAAATGGAAGAATAATGTGTAGTTTGATTTTCATCCTTAGAGTATTGGATATGTATGAAATTATTATCCATTTTGTAGGGAGTGGTTGAGGTCAACTTAACACATTAGTATTCCTCATTTTTAAATTTTAGCCTAGGGCTAAAATTAGAATTAGGGTTTCAAAGAGGAGACAATATTTTAGATACTATGTTGACAATGAGCTATTGATATCACACATGAAGTTAAATTTATAAATATACATAGTGGCCTATGCAAAAATAGTGATACATAGTTTATAGGGATAAATATGACATAAAGAAGACACTTACATCTATCGTAGGTATCTATATCTTGACATAGTCATCTAGGTAGACATTGATATCTAGTTTCTTGATCTAAGTGACTCCAAGTTCATTTTCACTCATCCCTACCATGTGCACATAGTCTCTAACTAGAACAAAATTAGTAAAAAGTTAAGTAACCTAGTCCTCTTAGTGATTTACATAATTATTAAAATTAGAACTGTTTAATCATGCTATGTTGTAGCATTCAAATTTGTGTGTTACAGATATTTATTATACAATCTAAATAGTTCAAAAAATGTATGCTTGTTTAGGTTCAGTAATAAAAAAATAATGTAAAAAGTGATGTTTTAGTTATTCATTGAAATAAAATATGGCCACCAATGGAAATTTTTGAGACCAATGCACCATAAAGTTTAAAATTGTTAACCCTCATATATAAGAAGAGGGGTATATATTTACTTTAGAGAAGTCAAGCTATGTGATTTAATATAATAAAGAGTTTTATGGTGTTAATATTAAATTATTTTTGGCAAAATCATAATTTTTGTTTATGTTACACTACACCCTTATAATGATAATTTTTTTTACATTAAACATTCCTATAATAAAAAAATTCATGTCTTTACGTAGCATAGTCCATTCCAAACATGTCTTGTGTTTCAACCAATTACTCCTATAGACATATCCTATTGTGCACCATTAGAAATTGAATCTTGTGCATACAAAAATGAAGTTGATGAGCCTCATAAATTTTTGCAACATGTTTAAAACACTCAACATCAAGTTAAATAGATTCTCTCACATCAAAAAGTGAATTATAAAGATCACATGACACATACAACACACCCCATGAGTTTAAGGTGGATGATAAGGTCTAGTTTCATTTTCAGAAGGAATGCTTCAAGGATATACATTACAAGATTGAGCCTATGTATTATGTTCTATACACCATCCTACATGCAATTAGAGAGAACATTTTTTTTCTTGATGTGCCTTAATACTTGGGTTTACATATAGTATTAAATGTGTGACTCCTCAATCCATACTACCCTCACTTTATTGAGTCTAAAACAACACAACATCCTTAAAATTTGTATCCTAAACACTCTCACCCTATGTTGATGGATTAGATTATTTAAATGAAAAAAATGTGTACCTACCAAGGCACGCATCTATTGTTTTGAGTGGTTATGGTAAGGAAATATATTGATAATACTAAGATGTATAAAATTCAATAACTTTAGGTTTAGTTCCCATAACTAATTAAAGATATAATGGACACCATTACTCCTCAATATAGGTAAAATTATTTGTACATAGCTTATGTGTGGGCCTTCACACTCCTCACATGTATTTTATGTTTCCCACACATAAAATATCTCATGGCTTGCATTCAAGCTTGTGTTACCTTCCTAAGTTACCAAAACAATCTTATCCTTATCATGTAGAATCTTGATGTCACACGTGCACATATAAACTCTATGTGCAACACATCCACCTATGGTATGTACATGTCACTAGCCTTGTCTTATATTACCTCCATGACTTTTCATAACACTTTATAAAATGGCATGTAGGTCTATGTGGTGGTACACATAAACTTACACTTTCAACATCCATGTTTCAAGTTTATACAGCCACATAGTATTCCAAATAACATGTTCTAAATCTTTAGTTTGTCAAAAAATCTATCCACACCACACAACTAAAATTCCAACCACACACTTGAAATAAGTCTAGCTATCACTTGCCTAAAAGATGGACCGCCATCCTTCTATAACCATATATGGTTGTAACCTCTTCTTGTGATGATATATATATTATATCCATCTTACTCATAAGGGATCACAGGTGATAGATATCCAACACAAACCATATAGGATATTGTTAGCAAGGTTTGTGTATCTATCTTTCACACACATCATAGTTATACATTTATTTTTAATATACATAAACCAACAAGAAATAATTTCCCCTTCTTATCACAAGAAATTAAATTACATTATTAATTAATCTTGTACACATTTATTTGGAGTATTGGTATGTAGGTAGCACTCAACACATAAAGTGTTCAAGTCAATCACAACTTCAACTGATAACCCCTTTTTCCCCTTATTCTATTTATTCCTCATTGTCTACCAAGCTAGGGTTTCAAGTGAAGAATAAGGTACATAATGCATTATGCAATATATTTTTTATCATAGAACATATACACATGACCAATAAGTGACAACACACAAACCTAAATTTACATAGAGGTCAAAAAACTTATAGGATGTTAGTGCTCCCTATAAACTACATTATGGAATGACCTTGTATTATTAGCGAAACTTTATCTAGATATCAATAAAATCCTTGTTCCTAATTCATAATCATCTCACATAGCTACACAATAATTTATATAGCCTCTATATCAGTGTTGTATCATCTAATTTCTAGTTAAGTAATTTGTCTTTATTGCTTTCCCCTTTTAGCATTTTTCCATAAATAGTAAGTTCCAAATTAGAAATGATTAATTTATTCCTATGTTATACATTATGATTTTATGTATAAGTTTATCATGTTAGGATATAATCATTCCTTTTTTCCCTAATTTTGATAAAAAAAAATATTGGTAACTCATTTATTGATTGAATATTGAAAAACCCTAATCATTTATGTTGCTAGGGTTTCTTTCTTTATTTTTAAATTTTCAAATATTGTATTAGGGTTTTCAGATTTGATGAATTATTTATTATTAAAAATCTTCCAAGTATTTATTTCATATTTTGTGCAATCTAAGGAAGATAATTTATACCTCTCTTATAAGTAGTGTTAGACTAAATGTTACTCAAGTTGAGCATATTCAGATATATTTTAATAAGGTACATAATATGGATAACAACAAGAGTATATTATAACCTTCAAACATTCATGAACTCAAGTTAAGAATACTCATATTTATTTTGATAAGGCACAAAATATGGATAAGAACAAGAGTATATTAGAACCTTCAGATATTCATGAACAAGTTGAATATGTAGAAGTGCATGACAATACTTTAGAGCATGAATAGTATAATAAAGATAACATTGACTCTCAACATTTAGCATAAAGATGCAATTCCACTTATAGGTGATGAACAACTAGAGATTAATAAGTTACAAATTATTAATAATTTTTAAAAATTAATTTCTTATCAACCTAAATATTACCATACAATTTTTCAAACTCTTTTGGACACAAAAATTGCAAGCATGGCTCAATCATTATAGACTTATACTACTATGGGTTTTAATATGTTATATACATAATTATATACATATTTTGTACTACCACATACTATGGGGTAAACTCAAGGGTTTAAATATATTTATATACCAATTCCCATTTATTCATTTGAGATGCCACCTTTGGTTAACACACATTCTATTCATGATGCATAATACCTTATATAAACTATTCTAGCTCTATAAAATAAGGTGTTATAAATGGAAGAAAGTGATTTGAAACATAATTAAAATCTTAATTCTCATACTCTATTGGTAAAACATTTTTTAACATATCCTTTACTAACTAGTTATAGGGCACCTATGTTTATATTATATGATGGAAAAGGTGACATGGAACAACACTTGTAATCATTTCATGCAAATAGACTATGCATAAAATGATAGATTATTGACCAATTATTTTATACAAGTATAAAATAATATGCTCTGAAATGGTTCTATGATTTACCACATTTGTCATTGCATATGTTTAATCCATTATCAGATTTGTTTCTTACACATTTGTTTATCAATATAAGTGAAAAGATATCATATGCTCAGATTGCATAACTCAAACATGAATCTAATGAGCCTATCATATAATATGTTTTAAGATTTAATACCATGTTATCTAATATGATGAATCCAAAAGGATTTGATGAGAATGTATTTTGTGATTTTCATAGAGTACCAAGGTACACTAAAAATAGATGCATCACTTTACAACATAAGATTTAGGACTTGATAGATGAGAACATCATTGATGTGGATTCATCTATATATAACACAATGGAACATACAAGTGAAATAATAATATGAAAATATTCATTTATCCTTTCCCTATGCATATAGGTCAAGAGACAACATAAAAATCATAAGTACATTACACATATAATTCACATCCGCCACCTATTTTTTATCGTTCTTTTAAAGAAACACAACATCCTTTGAATGACATTATTGTTAC